>JXSR01S012022.1:15189-31559 GCA_000969725.1 Ophiothrix spiculata | reverse complement strand
TTCAATAAAAAACAATTTGGGTCGGGCTGAAAAATAGGGTCGGTCGGTGGAGGGCAACCAAACAATTTTTTTTGACCTTATGTCAGTCACTAATAGAGCTTGGTGTTTAAAAAACTTGAATCCTGTAAGTCCTGTTGCATATCAGATATAATCACAAATATTTATTAAATTAAAAGGAGCATATAGTCCAATTGCTTTGAACTTTTTTTTCAAATTTATTCTGATTTTGGTACCAAGATAGTATTTTTCTCATATTCCATGTGAAACTTTGCAGCTGAAGCATGTTTAGTTTTGGAGATATGAGTAAAAATGTGTCTAATTATGGTAATCATAGTTTAAAATGATAACTACGAAGCTATGAAATATGTAATGACTCATAAAATCAAAAAGGTTTTGCCGTCGAAATTTAGACCTCTTTAGTGGTGATCTGTCATATGAAACCAAACTCCACATTTTGAAAAATCAGACTGTACCCCTTTAAGTGTTTTTTTTTCCAACTGTAGATCTTTGTGTGTGTTGCATGAACAAGTAGTTGGTAACTGATAGTATTAATAAATATTATACATTTACTTTGATATTCCAGCAAAAACTTCCCTATAACAAGGGTGCCTTCAAAATAGAAATCAATTTTCCAGCTGAGTACCCATTCAAGCCACCAAAGATTACGTTCAAAACTAGGATTTATCATCCGAATATAGATGAGAAGGGCCAAGTATGTTTGCCAATCATCAGCCCAGAGAACTGGAAACCAGCTACAAAAACAGACCAAGGTGAGTTAAGAGTGGGTCATATGTGCCCGGTCATATCGTAAGGTACCTTAAGGTCGGCATAGTAAATTACGAGATACAGGCCATTGAAGCTGATTATAGTCAAAATCACGTCCAAGGTCAAATTTCTAATTCCATCAGAAACGTTACCTTTGAAGTGTCTTTTAAAATATTAATCAGGTTCCAACATCAAAAACATAAGAAAAAATGTTTTAAAAACCAAGATAAAAATCATCTCTCCATCAAGTTTTACTGAGTAGTTCAAAAACTTTAAACTTGATTTTCTCAGAACTATAGTATTCTGAATCACAACTTTGCCTTTTGTTGCCAATTTGGATGTAACTTTGCAACCAAACATCCAATAACCAAAAGCAAGGTGTCATTTTAAAGCTTAAAATCGCAGCTTTCAGATGAAATCAAAATATCAGTTTGATTTTTGGACCCTTAAGATACCTTTCGATGTGACGGGTCACATATGGATAGATGATTGGAAATGAGCAATGTGCACACTATAGATATAGAGGGGAGATCCCGCACTTCAAAAATATATATATTCCGACCTGTGCAATGGCGTCGTAAGTCATGAAGCTCAAATTGGGGGTATTCAGGTATGCTCAGTTCCTGCCAAAATCAACTCCATGCTCCGAGATTATGTCTTTACTCAAATGATATGCCAACCTGCACGCACAGCATGTTTTCAACATCACGTTTTGACAAGGTGCGATGCACGATCGGCAAAAACCTGAATACCCAAATTTTATCTCAATGCCGGAATAAAAATGGCAGCAAATCCGGTATCTCCTTTCTTAATCTATTATGCACTCAAACCGTAATGAGATGGAGGATTTGAAATACGTTGGTGAAAGGGGAATTTGCCTCGGAAGGCGCTTAAAAAATTCATGAAAAAATGTGTTTAGTTCTCAAATGTGTGGCTTTACAAAACCAAGTCGAGACATAAATTTACCATTCAGTGCTTTGTAACTAAAGGCACACAGAAAAAAGGAGTCATTTTTCAAACACGGAAAGCGCTGCACATGTTTAGGGGTCTAAAAACACTGATTTTCAACAAAAAGGGGTGTTTTTTTTTCAAAACAAAAATATAAAAACATTTTCACAAAAAGGTGTGGTTTTTAAAACCTGAAAAAAAAAATTAGGGGGAAAACTTTTGAATAAAAATGCATGTTAATCCTTGTATAGGGGTATTGCTCAGCTTTGACCTTAGCTATACTGCAACGAATGACAAAAGAATTTTGAATTTTGAATAGGTAAACTTAAGAAGGCCTTCCCAAATGTATATTTATAAAATCACCTCTAGGGACCAAACTATAAAAGGTACACGGACCAAACTTGGTACACATGTGGTCCATGACTAGAGGTAATGCCTTTTGATAGTCTTTAACCCTCATAGAGCCGGGCTTTTTCGACCCATCTCACAGCCGGGGGGGGGGATTCCGCCCCCCCCCCTTCCGATCTCGGAAACCGATTGACGAAACATCAAGTGTAGGGTACTGGTGGATAGCTATGACTCTCACGAGTCCATTGGTACCAAAAAAATTGAAATCGGACCTTGTATGACGTCATAAGTGACGCCGCGTCGAAAAACGCCAAAATCGTGGTTTTTCGCAAAAATTGCCTTGTGATTTCAAGAAATACCTTTGAATACATGTAGTACATGTATTGGCTCTGTAAAGGGCTATTGTGTCCCTAGGGGCCAGCACATGCATAGATGTTCTGGAGTTGTCTAGTTAGGTCTCTGTTAGTCGCTCAGAGCGGCTTTTTGGCGAAATAGGACAGATGGTGAAAATTTTATTCCGGAGTGAAAGAGTTACAGCTTTAATTCTAATTGAGTTGCACAGTTGATCTGTTTGTTTTGAATTCATCCTCCCTCTATGGAAAGATTTGTCTAATATTTTTGCCAGCGGGAGTTTAGCTCTTAATTTCACTTTTTTTTCCTATAAATGTTTGAATATTGTTGTTATAATCAGTGTGTTTTCTTGTCTCTTGCAGTGATTCAAGCATTGACTGCTTTAATTCATGACCCTGAACCTGAACATCCACTCCGGGGCGATCTTGCTGAGGAATTCACCAAAGACTTAAAAAAATTCAATAAAACTGCAGAGGAATTTACAAAAAAGTATGCAGAACCACGCCCAACATAAGAACCCCGGCCACATTGTCCCAGCGTCACTTCCTCTGCTTGGAGAACATTGCACGGTGTGCATAGTGTAAATATACACAGTTAGATTGTTACCGCTTTAAACACTGCAGTACCCTACTGAATGGCTACTCTGCTGGTACATACACAGCAATGACAGCCAGAGTCCTTTGAAGTAGTTTCTTGGGTACTATGAAGTAGCAAAGCTGGTTTTCAGTATCAGAGGGACTACTTTGGAAGACCAGTGCTGCTATTTCTGTTTGTTTACCAACAGGGTTCCTATGCAGTTGCGTACAGCTAAGTTTTAGCCATATAGTAATCCTGCTGTGTATAAACATTATGAGATGCAAAGTTTGTGTATAAGATGGACATCTTGTCATTTTGTTTCATTTGATAAAATGATGTATATCATGATAACATACAAGTTAGTTAGTTAGCTCTTTGTAATTTCTTGTAATCTAAAAGTAAAAACATGGGGCAATTTTATTTCTTTGTCATCTGCTGTGACGATAGCAGAAAAGAGTATTTAAGAAAAATTTTGATATTTTGTAGCTTGTACAATATTTTGATTAAGCCTATTTTAAGTTGTTATTGGAAAGTATATATTATGTTTTTCTTCTATCAAGGGTTTGACTGTTTGTTGCAAGGGTTAAGAGCAAAATTTGAGTACAAGTTTTATAGTTAAACACAACTTTTAGCAAGTAATGTGATTAAAAAACTTGTCACAAGAATTTTGGCTGCACAGTAAAGTTGTAATACAATGCGTCTAAAATCAGGCTAGATATGCTGTTATAGTCGCGTGAAGAAAACCTTTTCACTTTTACGCGTCTTATGCGTCGAGATTAAAGTTCAGACACAACTCGCATAATACTCGTGAGCTCGCGTGATTTGACAGTTCTGTTGCTGCTTGACTTCATGATTGGTTTGTTGTTCATGCACAATGCGATTTGATCCCGCCCAGAATGAAAAGGTTCGTTTCAGATGACTATAACAAGAAGGCCAATCTTGTAATGTTAGACTTTCGCCAGCGGTGGGATTTGATCCAACGAATTTTGCTCTTTTCCTCAGTATTAAATGTAAGACATTCAGCTACAAACTGTCGGCTTGAAGGAAGATGTTTAATTTGTGCAGACATACCGTATTGTTCCTAATAGACGCCCAGTCTCTATTAAACGCCCATCCCAAAAAATTTCAAAGAGTAAAAAACATTCAATTTTGTAGCATTTTCGTGCATCATTAAGCTTTAACCAACAATCACTAGTAACAGGAAACGGTACCAATGAAGTCTCGATCCCGGAAATGATGAAAAATTGTCAGTACTTCCGGGTTATCGGGGGCCATGTTAAGCTTACTTAGCGATTGTGTGCGAATTTTGAGGTTGAAAATTGGTCTCTAATAATCGCCCACCCTTCAAGAAATGTCTCTGCCCATGGGCGTCTATTAGAAACAATACGGTAGACATATAACATAGTGATTTGAACAGATCTATCTTCAGAAAATAGTTCTAATTTATGACTAAGACTAGGAAGACAAATGTTTCCAAATAATCTGACCAGGATTCTTTGCAGCTATCCTCAACCTGTAACAAGGAAACTGTTGCCTTGCTGTTTTTTCATCGGGTTGATGATGAAATATTTTGATCTCTAAGGCCAAGTAACAAAAATAACCAGTTGATCATCCCCTCCCTCTCCGATTTTGGACGCCGCACCGATTTTTTGTTATTTGTTATTTTTTTAAAAATCCCCCAAACAAAACAAATAAATCAACAAAAACTTTTTGGTATTGACAAGTGGATAGGATCCTCATTGCACTTTCATTACCTAAAAAATACCATAAAATCATCTTCAAATATGTTATGGTGGCCATCTTGGACATAACGACCATCTGGAAAAAATAACAAATAATAAGGGCCTCCCTCACAAAACTTTTTCGGAAAAGTCCGGACGATCAACTGGTTATTTTTGTTACTTGGCCTAATGGATTTGTTACCCATTAGTGTATTAGGACCAACTGCAAACCTAACGTACAAAAATTTTACTTAGGAATGTATATTCCAAGAGAAGAGATCAACGTCGGCCCAACAGCCTTTTCGGGATTTCCAATCTCTTATACTGAAACTCAAATATCGCTAATTTGTTCCATTGAAATACATTGCGTTTTTGTTAAAATTGGCCAACTTCAGAAGCTCACTGTGGTTGTAATCGGAGTACAATTAAGGTTTGTGACATATACCCATAAGGAGATAAATGTTCCTAACATTATTTTATGACAGGTTTCCTAATTGTACTCCTAATAAACACACACGGATCATCCGAAGATGCCTGTTTTTCGCTATCGGGGTATTGCTACCGCGCGAAGTGTTATAATACCGTAAATTAGCATTTTATCAGTAGCTCTGAAAAAAAAAGAAGAAAGAATGAAAAAAAAAGAAAGAATTACATCATAGAGAGTGAAAAGTCAAAGAAAATGATTGGATATAACTGAAATAAAAAGAAAAGAAATGAAGAAAAAAAATGTAAGATAATAGGCCGAAGCAAGAATCGAACCCGAGACGCGTGCACGTGAAGCGAGAGTTCTACCACTACACCAGCCCGTCTTGCTGACAAATACGGGGAAGTCTAAAATACTTATAGACTTGTGTATTGCGCAAGGCGCAAAATTGGAAACCAAATTGGGGAAATCTGTTAATTTCTGTTATATTTAGATAAATTATATTATTTAACAAAATATATGGGCTATTTAGGAAGAGTTTGATGAAAAAAATTAAAGCAAAATGGGTTTTCTAATCGGGCGCAGAGGCTCATGGGCTGACGTTGATCTCTTCTCTTGTATATTCCTAATGGACACCACCGTATGGATAACGAAGTGACCGCATCTCTAACAGGCGACACGGTATTGATAACAAATTAAATGTAGTGGGAATGTACAAAAACAAAACAGTGTACATTAGGCTGCGATCACATAGAACTATACTATTCGGGTATACGGTGCACGATTTTACTTGGGCACGCGTATAGATACAATCGAATACGGGAATTTGATGCTACCGGGTCACATAAGAGGGCACTATTCGAAAAAACGTATAGCTCGGCGTGCCTATATAAAATATAGCCACCGAATAGCGTATACCGTATACTTCTATGTGATCGCAGCCTTAGGCAAGTGTTAGCCTTAATATGTTGATATGTACCAGAGCCATTGTGTTTCTTTTGCTATGTTCCATGGTCAGCTTTGCTTAATTCAACCTAGACATATTGATGTACGAGGGGGTATCAAAAGTTTTAAACTTTACCTAGAAGGGATAGAGCTATATCAATGACATTTTGTCAGAGTAGTCACTTGTCTTTATGTACATTGTGGTGCAGAAATGGGCTCATAAGTAGTTTTACTTTCTTTACAGGTGGCCTTTGATGTCATCTACCTACCTGCTTATCACATAAGGTACAAGGAGAAAATTGAGACATGTGCCATAATTAAATCCCAGCATTTGAAGGGTTATAGGGCCCAGCAAATCTTAATGTCACAATCAAAGTCTAGTTGTTTGATACCATAGTAAAGAGTAGGGTTTCCTCTTTCCATTGATACCAAAATTATGGAAATCAGTTGATGAATGAAGTCACAATGACGTAGTAAAGCATGACCGACCTGAAAATGATGATTTTCATTGAAATAAAAAACCTGATTTTTTCAATATAGAGGATCCCGACAATAACGGTCTGTGGACAGTCAGTTAAAAGTGGGAGAAATGTGTTACTTTGTACATTAACTATGCAAAGATGCCCTAAGTATCTCGTAATAAAATTTTGTTCCTGGCTCTATTTCTTCTGGGTAAAGTTTAAAACTTTTTGATACCCCCTCGTATGTGGAAGACTCGTAAACTAATAGGTAAGGTTCATTTATCTACTGTTACACGCACGCATGATCCGTTACACATATTAAAACTGTGTTAGACGTGTACACGCATGAAAAAAAAATTGTTTCTACATGGAAAGTCACGATTTTCACTGACTTGTAAGCTTACACATGTGCTCACATTGTAACTTGTAAATTCAATCATTATATTTACATGTATACCTCCAATAATAAAGCAAAAACATCAATCTTATAGTGAGTTTATTTCAGTTGAATTCAGCTTTTCTTTTGCCATTTTTGGATTATTTTCCCGGTAGTTCGAGCCTGTTTACTTTTTTTTGTTTACAATTGCAACTTCTTACTGGAGAAACAATCGTGAACTGACAAACAACCTGCTTCCAGCCATTTGAAAACAATGTGCATAATGGATTATACCATGGATTACAGTGTCCATGCGACGAAAGATCTTCTGTTTTTAACATGATTAACATGGACTCAAAAACGAAACAGTGATATTAATAAAAAGATAGGTTATCATTAATTTATGACAAGTTTTTAACTGACTCTTGTCTTGGTATAAAGTCCGAAAAATATGTCTTAATATGCCGAGAAAATGTAATCTAACAGTTGCAAAATTCAGCAGTCACGGTTGTGCCTCGATAGCTGAACACTCCGTGATACGCGTACACGTCACACACACTCATTCACGAATATGTTACACATACGAGAAAATACACGGAATAACCCATCTATTAATAGACAACAGCTTACTGTTATCTGACCTTGTTGGTAAAATCAAACTTGGGTGTCTGGCTGAAACATATTCAATCAGAGAATTATTGATATGTTCAAGATTAGTGGAGAAAAAGACTTTGCTGAAAAGTGAAGAGCCATGGTGCCGATTAGTTTACGTGCCGTGCCTCCCCTAAGGCCAAAAAAAAATTGTTTGGTTGCCCTCCAGCTTTTTTCAGAGAGGGTCGGTCGGTCGGATTATTTTATTTATTTATTTTTAATTTTTTTTCAATACTCCTCCACGGACCACTAGGTCGATTGGCCGCTTAAGCCTTTACAACTTCCCCTGTGACATCCAAATCAAGACAATCAAATAATTTTTGTAGTGATTGTGACATCTTGAACGTTTTGAGGGTTGAAAAAAGGCATGTAGAGTCTCTTTACCTGCTTCTGTCGATTCTGTTAACACAATATCGAAAAAGCAAAAGTTATAACATGGGTTTTTTGTATTTTTTTGATAAGTTTTGCATATTTTTGAAATTTTGAGGGAAAAAAAAATTCAAAAAAAGAAGTTTGGGTCGGGCTGAAAAATTGGGTCGGTCGGTGGAGGGCAACCAAACTATTTTTTTTTTTTTGGGGGGGGCCTAATGCTTATGCTACTTTAAGGGTTTGCCCATGTAGCAGGTATGGAATATTGAAAGGATTTTTGATTTGGTATGGGTCATAATGGCTTGTTTAATGGAAGATTGTCAAATCATTTATCACTTACTGTACAACATCCTGTAGAGTACAGTGTTTTAATAGCTCGGAATATTTTCTCATCAGGATTTGTGAAAATTGTTCGGTCATCCTCCCATTTATATTGAGTCATGCTGAGTGGTCACTATGGCCTCATGACTATACAAGGCTGGTACAGATTGATGGTATATAAGTCAGGAAGTTCTCATTGAATTGACCTTAATACATGGTTCCTCATGAGTGTGAAGCAGCGATGAACAACGAGGTTCAATGTTACATCCATGGATAGGTAAAATAACTTTATTGCACTCTTGGCTTTGTGTTGCACATGTGTTTTGTATTTAGATTATAATGCCTAAACTTAAGTCTCTGCCAAATTTCCTCGGACAAAATCGGTCATGTGACCACGGATTGCAGGGCAACAGTCGCGTTTGTAAACAATTGCACTCGGGATGTTTATTTAGATAGTTAAAGAATTGTGATGCCGACTTTATGAACTTTGACTTACCTGGGGTCGATTTCACTAACATTACGATGCATCGTAGCTAACGAATGGTTCAGCTCGTAACTACAGCTAGACTTCACAAAGACGTGAAAACCCTTCGGAAGTGTTCACCGCATCATAGTTTGGTATGAAAATTATGCATTAGAAAAATTGAAACCTTCGTTAACGTTGCGTGGGTTCAAGAGGTGGTTTTAGCTAACGATGGGTTAACGATGCATTTTAACGTTAGTGAAATGGACCCCTGGACTCGTATCTTCCCATGTTCATTGTGAATGCCCCTGGACTCATATCTTCCCATGTTCATTGTGAATGGTAAAAGGCTAAAGAGGTAGAGAATTAATTGGATACAGATAAATATGTACTGCTGAGTGTGAGGGGCACAATAAGAATTCTAGGCCCAACACTAGAAATAAAAAACATCTCGGTTTGGACAAACCATCTCGGTTTCAAGTGCCTAACGCCACTGGAAACCGAGACTCTAAACTGAGATACTAATTATTGATCCCTGAAAGTAAGTCACCAAAGTGAGACACATAAATTGAATTATTGATATTTGTGCAAAAAACATCTCGGTTTGGCATCTCACTTTCCTGTCTCGGTTTAGTGAGAACAATAGAATAGTGGGCATTGTTTTGAGGCACTTGAAACCGAGATGCTTTGTCCAAACCGAGATGTTTTTTATTTCTAGTGCAAGGTGATTTCCAAGCCATGACTGTGCCCAAAGTGAAGCTGATGACATATTCATGATTTTAACATCAATTGCCTGTAATTTTAACTCTACCTGTGTGTTTAGCCCATCAAATCAGAGTAATCCATACATGAGGTACATAATTTTTTATGTGATTGATCCATGACTCGGTATAAAATGGGATTAAGAATGTTTTGCACGTCTTTCATGATTTCCTTAACTAAATATGTTTTGGCAATGTTAGTTGGTTGGAATAAGTAAAAACACCTTAAATTTTCCAATGATGTCAATCAGTTGATGTCAATGTTTTATGTGCGGAGAGGAGCATATTGGTTTATTCAGAGTCTGACGATATCCATCGATCATCAGTGCCCATTGACACGCAGTCTTTTACACATGCTTTTTCTTACGGATCGTTTGTGTAAAGACTGCTCGTCGATGGGCATCGACCGATGAATATCGTCAGACTCTGAATAAACCATATGTTGACCCTCAAAAAAATGTGTATTTCATCTTTGGATTTATAAGATTATGTATTGATTCAGGTATGATATACTGTATATAAATGCACACTTACGTAACCATAAAGTTAATAAAAAACCTAACCAAATTCATTCCCATTTACAAACGCGGTTGAGGACTCGTGTCTAGTCCATGTTGTAGTCAAATGCAAATAGTGTAATATGTGATTTTGATATTGGTTATGTTATACTATACATTTTTATTAACAGTTAGTTTGTTAAAGGGGCAATTCATGATCCACTTTTAACCCTCAAGGTCACCTCTATCAAATTAGAGTTTTTTAGCTTATAAGAATCCTCAAGTGGTATATGTTACGATCCCTAAACCATTCTTTCATATGTGCTTGCATTTTTGAGAAAAGTGAGAAAATGTGTCATTTTCTAATTATTGTCGGGGCCCCGACAGTAATTACAACACAGTAGTCTATGGGGATTTTCAAAATGCTGAAAAGCTTGTAACTTGGAAACGAACGATCGGAATCAAGTGAAATTTTCAGTATATATTTATGTTGTACTCTTCTTTTTATTTAGCTAGAAAAGAAACCACATCAAAATCATGAATTGCACCTTTAAGAGTTCATGACCTCATATTACAGGCAAATCAAACATTTATTGGAAAATGTAAACATAAATCCAGGGTACACGGCCCCATTGTTTGTAAATGTAACCATTACCCTGGATTTTTGTTGTCAATGTCCAATAAATTTTTATTTTGCCTCTAGGCTTATGATACTATGTGCTGAGATGATTATTACGGCAGTTCTGCCTGTTCCACCCACCATGGTAAAATGGCCAAAGCAGATGATTGTCAATGAAGCATAGTGTTATTAAAAACACAAAAAATGGCTACTAAAATAATTGGCTAACTCACTTTTTGACAAAATTGAAGAATTGTGCCCACCATGGTAAAATGGCCAAAGCAGATTGTCAATGAAGCATAGTGTTATTAAAAACCACAAAAAATGGCTACTAAAATTATTGGCTAACTCACTTTTTGACAAAATTGAAGAATTGCAATCGGCTTTAGAGTAAGAGGTACATGGTATGCATTACCTTGAATTTATGTCCTACAAAGTCAGAATGAAAATTGCTAACTCAAGCCTGTGGAAAATATAATGTATTACACTGCCAGTATCCAGTCAAAGTTAACCTCTTTGTTTGGCCTCCGAAGGAGGCGTAGTATCCAGTCAAAATCAAGGTCACACTGTCCGTTTGTACACTTGAACGAATCATATGCACTCGCCACTGTAGAACTGATTTTGGTCAAATATTGATATTTTTTTTCTTCAAAAAATGAGTTAGGCATAGATTTTAGTTGTGTCGCATTGTACTAAAACATGGTCCTTGTAAAATTACTTAACTCATGAAATTGTACGGATGGGAGTACCACATAAAATTGGTTGTCTTATAGTCGCGTGAAGAAAACCTTTTCACTTTTACGCGTCATGTGTGCCGAGGTTCACACGCAACTCACACGGTAATCGTGAGCTCACATAATTTGACAGTTCTGTTGCTGCGTGACTTGATGACTGATTTGATTGGTTTGTTGTTCACGCACGATGCGATTTGATCCCGCCCAGAATGAAAAGGTTTGTTTCAGATGACTACAATAGATAACAAATGCCTATGTTTGGCAGTTTATAAAATACCACTTAGGCATGACAACATAGCCATATGGTATGTATCATCAATATTATACACAGGAATCGCTCAATTAAAAGTAACGAACTAACAAATCTAGATTGTTTTTCTGAATTTTCTCAAAACTTGAAGAAAAATGAATTAGACAATTAGTGTGAAAAAATAAAAACATCTTCAAATACTAAGGTAACATACTGGAATAATAATAGATGCATTCTAGTAGAAGTCTCTTACTGATTAGGCCTTTCAACTTTGGTGGGTATGTTAAATTGACATACTGAACTTTACTGACCCAGGCATCTAACATGTGGTGGTGTTTCCAAGAAACATACTGGATCCAGTGATGGCCAATTAAGCCATTCAGCAGAATTGCATATAGTTTAAATTGTCCCTTTAAACTGACAATGTAGGCATGAGCAAGAACCACTGAATCACACACTGTTGTGTGCACTATGGCTCATTTTGTGAAAGAAATAAACACAAGTCGGAATAATATATGGAATATATTGGTGTTATTGTTGACATTTGACTTTCAGTAGTTCAAATTTACCAGTGGTAAAACTAGGCATAGGGGAGGATGGAGTCCTTCATGCCATAACTCCCCTCCCCCCAAAACAAAATGGTACCAAGAAAGAACAGCTTCAAAGGGAAGTACACAGTTTGCTCTCTTGTTTAACAAATGCCAAATAGTATTTGTGCCCCTGACTGCTCCCTAATGCATGGCGGGTAGACTGTAAGGCTGCGATCACATAGAACTATACTATTCGGGTATACGTTGCAGGATTTCACTTTGGCACCCGTATAGATTCAATCAAATATGTTAATTTGATGCTACCGGGTCACATAAGAGGGCACTACTCAAAAAAAAAAAAATGTATAGCTCGCCGACCCTATAGAAGATATAGTCATCGAATACCGTATTCTGTATACTTCTATGTGATCGCAGCCTAATAATACCCATGATATACGAGGGTCATTCAAAAAGTTCTACCTGTTGTATCATAACTTTTGTTCTATTAAAGATAACTACTCCAAAATTGACACAAATATAGCTAAAAATGTCACCTACACATGGTGCAACAATCATATCAATATCTTATCTAGATTTTTGTAAGTGACTTGAAAACCACAGTAAGTTTCGGTACACCGGAAACGGTAAAATATCTAATGACATTACAACTAAAATTACGTGTACAACTTATGTATGAACAACCATCTGTATACCCAAACTTTATTTAATTTACAGAACAATTTTGAAATGAAAGTGTACCTTACAGTCCAAGAAGTCAGTTTTCACTTATAAAGTAAACTTGTTACAGTTAGAAATTACTCAGAATCCCAATACTTGAAAGGATGTCTTATAACTTCTCAGGTTACGAATATTAGCAAGGAGTATAGCGTGACTTTCCAAGTGCGGTTTTTATGTAAAAAACAACAGTTAAAGCTACTACACCACATTTTTCAGTCAAAAAATTGAGTTTGGTTCCTCTTGGTATCTACCATGAAAATAAAGTTCAAAATAAAGCTTCATAATGCTACCATTTAACATCTTGTTTTATATAGGTCAATTTCTTCGTAAACTTTGTCTTTGTTGATTTTGATATTATTGCTGCAGGGGTTATTTGTTCCTATCATTGTTATGCTTGTGAATGACCATTGTTTTCAGTTTGGGTCAGTTTTTTTTAATTACCCCGCATAGTTGTATGTCCATTCTTATGTTTTATAAAATTTTCAATGTATAGCAAAACTACATGGCTATAATATGGTCTTTTCAATTCACTGTACTTGAGCCACTTTTAAAACTGTTGCACATATTCTGACCGTTTCCGATGTACCGAAACTTACCGTGATTTTCAGTTCACTTACAGAAATCTAGAAAAGATATGGATATAATTGTTGCACCATGTGTAGGTGACATTCTTAACTATATTTTTGCCAATTTTCAAGAAGCTACCTTTATTAGAACAAAAGTTATGTACAACAGGTAGAACTTTTTGAATGACCCTTGTATTTTGCTGGTCACTGCCTTGAATTTACATTACATAGTATTGTACCACCTGGTTGTCCAGTCTTAGGCCAGTTAATCTTGAAATACCAGTCCCAATGAACTGGCTTATAAGAGACACATTTTTGAGGGGTGGGGTTCAATGCAGTGTGTCCCAATAAAATGTGTGTAAGTTGAAAAGCGCTCTCTATGGCGAAACCAAAATGAAAGTTTGAAATAATTGTATATCATTGTCAAGGAAAAATTCAAACTTTCAAATGCTGTTTATTCTGATCAATTTGCTTATTTCAATCTCGAGATATGCTTAATTTTATGCAGAAGTGAAAAAACACAATTGTGCCACTTTAATTAATTTTTTCAAACTTTATGAGATTTTGGTAACAAAATATTGCTCATATTTTTCTCGTAACCCATATGAAATTTCATGGCTGAGTTATGTTCTGTTTTGGAGATATACATGAAAATGTGTCTAATTATGGTTAAACCATAATTATTTTACACAGTAACGTATAGGCGGCTCGGAAATACTAAATTACACATAAAATCAAAACGGTTTGACTGATTCAGCTGAAATTTGAAACTTAGACCTCTTCAGTGATCAGCTTTCACATGATATTGAAAACTAAATTTTGAAAAATCGGACCAAGCTGCTTTAAGAAAGAAAGCTGTGCATGAAAATCAAGGAGAGCATCGTGTGTGTCCTGGAACTTGAAAATTAACAACTGTAAAATAGGTTTATTTGATAACATTAAATAATTTAATGTCTCCTCTTTCTATTCTTACTAAAATAAGTACAATCGGTAAAGACAATACAACTTTATGACATCATAAAACATGGCGATAAGCAATTCTGCAACATTACGAATTTCAGCGAAAATTTAAGGGGCATTGGGCAAAATTTTGAAATTTTATTTTTTGGATGATTTACAATTCATATGTTAGAAAATAACAGTCAATTACCAGATATCGTGAAAATTTTGATCAAAACCTTCAGAAAAGTAAAAAAAAAAGTTTTATTTTGTTTGTTGGTCTTGGGTATGAGGCTTTTCTCTAAACGTATTTATTGATACTATATATCAAGAAAGAGCCAAAGATTTGTTTGTAAAACATTCCTTTCACATCATAGATTTCAGATAAATCAAAAGGAATTTGGAGTTTGCATCCCTTTAAAAGGACAATGTTAAAAATTCAACTATAGGGGGCAGTATTTATGGTTGTCGACAACGAAATTATAAATAAAAGAATATTACAACTCTGTTACACATCATCAGATTTTACTCATTTTGGTATGTATAACTATTATACATTGTAATAGATAAAGGAAAGAAGCTGTTCTGTGATAAAATAACCACATTTAACGGCTGTTAATTTCAATGACATGGGTAAGCTTCACATTTTCTTGAATGAAATGGTCAGTCCAAACTAATCATCTGTAAAAAATGGCACAATTGTGATTTTCACTTCTGCATTTAATTAGACATATCTTGACAATAAAATAAGCAAATTAAACAAAATAAATGGCATTTGAAAGCTTTGACTTTTTTCTTTACAATGATACACTATTACTATAGTATATCAAATAGCATTTTAGTTTTGCTACAGAGGGTGCTTTTCAACTTGCACAATTTTTATTGGGACACACTGTATAGTTAAATTATCCAAATCTAGAAGTGAATATAAGATATTCATATGGCAGCCGTTGCAGATACATTTTTGCATCCACAGAATAAAATTTTACTAGTAGGCCTACTTGGTCTGCAACTTTGGTCCAAGAGGTCATAGGGTCAATTTATACTTCTTAAATTTATACTTATGAGCTACCAAATATTTGGTGCAACAAGTCTTTTTAATCTTATAATCTAAATAATTCCAGTGTATTTTCTAAAAATAACGAAGGCTTCCCTAGTAAAAATCGAGTACAAAAATAGTACAACATTCCTAAGGTGCACATTTGAAACATCATTTAAGTACAATTTGAGTACATTTATAGTACACAAATTTGTACTATATTTGTACTAAAAGTGTACTATAATTGTGTTCCAAATGTGCACCTTAGGAATGTTGTACTATTTTCGTACTCGATTTTTCCAGGGTTGGTGATGAAAAATCAATACACCAACTTGAGGAGTTTTTGGTGTCAAATGTTTTGTGGTTTGCAACACCAAGCATCCGTTATTGATCAGAAGATGCAATGGAATTAATGTAATAATATAAAGACTTGTTGCACCAAACATTTGGTAGCTCAAATAAAAGTATAACTTGCTGACCCTAACTTTTGTACATAGGGGGGCTACTCAAGTTTGGTTTTGGACCCATCCATGTACCAAATATCCCAAATTTTGAGTCAAATTCATTCAAAAATGTCATTTTGTCCATATTTTTTGGTGAGACGTTCTTACAAAATTGGTCATATCTTTTTTTATTTTTCATCCGATTTCTATCATTTTTTCTACATTTGAAAGCGTATTAAATCTGCTTTACTACAATAACATGAAATTTATGATTTAGTGCTTTTATCAAGGTCAAGATCAGTTTTAATCCTTGCACAATATTTTTTGATACACGTGGTATAAGTTTATATGATGTGATTTGAGGGAAAAATGTCATTTTAAAGTTAATGCCGAAAATGTTCATAAATGGTCCTCAGGACTGGTGCAGGGCCGTAGCTAGGGGTATGGGGTGTGTGACACCCTCCCCAATCATTCATATCAGTCGGCAAATTCATGTGCCAGTCGGCAAAATGGAGGAGAGGTGGGGGGGGGGGGG
>JXSR01S012021.1:0-12076 GCA_000969725.1 Ophiothrix spiculata | reverse complement strand
GATTTGGCCCTTACTCAATGAAAATATGCTGTTGTTTAATTCCAGGAGGGATATCTAAATTTATAATGCCTAAAGATCAAGAGACAAAGGAACTTTTGAGTTACCAATATTTTGTTATTTTATTTAGCACTTTCAAACATTTTACATTAGCTGAATTGCTACTTAAAAATTCGTGTAGATTGTAAGATAGTGGAGCAACAGATTTAAATTAGATGTAATGTAAAGTTTCAATGCTCTATTTTGAACAAAAAATTGGTTTTAACCTGAAAAGTAGGAACACAATTACACATTTTCTTTAACATATTTATCTGACAGTAATGTGCATGGATCTTTCATAATTATTTTAGAGCCTTATCATGCATCTGCTATTTGTCTGTAAAACAACTCATTTTTTGTTTCCTAGTGGCACATGTTTAATAGTGACCACCAGCCACCCCCCCCCCTCAACTTGACATGTTTTTGTTCCATTTTACAGATATGTTCATTTGCTGTCATATTATTTCATTTTACTTTGGCAAATAAAAAATGTTTCCCATACTGTTTAAAATTGAAATGTGAAAAAATAATTGTCATGTATATAGTTTAAGTTCATTTTTGATTCCAATTATCCTTTGGTATCTAATTTGTGAGCAGATATTAGAAACAAGCAATGTCCATTAGCTGTTCCTGATGAAGCCTTCAACACTACAGGCCTGGAAAAAATATATTGGACAATGTAAACAAAAATCCAGGGTACAGCTTGCATTGACAAACAATGGGGCCCTGCATTCTGTATTTCTGTTTACTAGCTTTTACACTGTCCAATAATTGTTTGTTTTGCCTATACATCTAGCTGTTGTATTTGTGTTCCTACTTTAAAGTTTTTTGAGCATTATCACCCCAAACAGTTTAATGACAAAAATACTTAAGGGTCGATTTCACTATAACATTAATTAATAAACATCAGTAAAAATTATCACTAAGTAGCCTTTTTGAGGTATGGCTGACGTTGCACATTTGACTGAATGTGTTTTGTATTTCCCGGGTTTTACCCAAACTGAAGTGAGCCTTTATCTATTAATTGTTTATCCTGGGTTTTACCCAACTTGAATTATGCTCTCTTTTCTTTTAATGGCCATTCTTCAAAAAGGCTTATGATAGTGAAACCGGTCCCTGGTACTGGTAATTATAGGAATGTTTCTGATATACAGAGGATTAAAATATTATGTTGGTTTAATTTGATTTTTCTTAAAACGTAATAGCTTATTATCTACAAATTATGAAATTACTGAATGCAGGGTTGAAAATACCTTCAATGAAAGTGATAACTTTTGTATTTCATATTACAAGTATATGGTGTATAATCTCATGTGTTTACCTTAAAATGACCGCAAAGTTAAATCGTTCTTCAATTATAGTCAAAGTGTTGACCTTGAATATCGTTAACGGCTAAGTAAAAATGCACATCAGTAGTAAATGTGTTAAATTTTAAACACGATCTTAAAATTAAAATGAATAGTAAAATCACCTTAACTTGATTGCAAATGTATTACTTACTTTACCAATAAACATGTACTTTTACCAATGTTTTTATCTTAACATGACAAAAATGTAATTAAGTAAATAAAATGAGACCTACTCTTAAAATAAGCGGAAAATTGTGAATGAAAATTGTGAAAAATGTGCTTCTTAAGTGAAAAAATGGTGGTAAGGTCAATTTGAAGTCTATTATTAACAACCAATTTAAACTCAAATTGCTGCTAATTATTATTATTAGTTTCTACCTTTGATTTTGATATCTAAAATAGAAAAAGAAAGTATGACATTAATATCCAAATTCAAATGTTCAGAATATGAAAAAATTAAAAATGTAATAATCTAAATTTTGAAATTCACAACTTTGTGCTTATTTTGAAGGAGGTCTCAAATGTTGTCACCGTAACATGACAGCAAAGTAAATAGTAAATGTGTTGTCCTTACCATGACAGCACAATTAAGTGTACTTGAATTGTAAATGTGTAAAAAGCTTAAAGTTTTTAACTTGTAGTCATTTATATTCAATGAAATACCAAAGTCATGTTTGACTGAACAAGAGATAGATACACGTATACATGTTGATTTATGAACGTGTTTCCACAGGCCGTTACTGTATCCCTAAATACTGCTGAGGTTGTTTCTATACACATATGGTATTGCTACTCAGGTTGTTTCTATACACGACAATTATGTTGCTTGATGCCCATACTGTTACAGTTTATGGCTATTTCAATTAGCATTGTAGCAGTTTTGACAAGAAATATTGCAAATGACCAAAAACTATATATATGATAAAGCTTGTCTAGTTCTATACAACCGCATGAAGGTAAGTTTTGACAAGAAATATTGCAAATGACCAAAAACTATATATATGATGAGGCTTGTCTAGTTCTATACAACCGCATGAAGGTCAACTAAGCAACGTCTTGGATATATAACTAAAACAAATTTGTGGGCTGCTGCGGCAAAAGCATGCAGTTGTCGTCTCTTACACATACTGCATTGTAGCATATCTCGTCATGTGAGTGCAAAAAAGTCGTATTTGCAATAGCTGCCATTTGTCATTAATTTTTGACTGCACACTGTACAATCTCCAGTCTTGGTCAGTGGCTCCTGAAATGGTTCTTCAGGTGTTACCTGTCACCGAAGAACCATTTCAAGAGCCACTGACATATAGCAGATACATTTTTAGAGATTTGTGAAATTCTAGTAACTAGGTGTTAAAAATGTAACACAAGGCACCATTGCAGATACAACTTTCTTGCACTCACATGACGATATGTAACATGTGCGATCCAACAAGTGCATCTTTTTGTTGCAGCGGCTCACATTTTTGTTACAGATGATGCCTTACATTGTCAAGGCTATCAAACATGCCAGATTATAATTGCCACTTACATGAAATGCCCAGTTTTAGCGATAAGTTAGCTTTGTGGAAACACATTCTTACATATTAAATAGCAATGAATTTTATTCTTTAAAAGTTTTTAAGTGTACAAATAGCTGACTAAGTAATGGGTTCAATTTTCAAAAGGCAGGAGATTGATACCTTCATAGTACTTTGTACCATCAGTATATAGAGTATAAGGTCTTGGGAAGGATGCTGGGGTCGTTAAAATTATTTGAACACACACTATTTTTTTCAATTGTTATAATCTATCCATTATGAGACAGGAAAGATTTCATGTGAACCACAATTCATAAATTGCACATCTAAACCATCATGTGAGTGCAAGAAAGTTGTATCTGCAATAGCTGCTCTGAGTTATATTTATTAAACACCTTGTCACTAGAGTGTGAAAAATCCGTTAAAACTTCCGTCTTATGTCAGTGGCTCTTGAAATGGTGTCACCTGAAGAACCATTTCAAGAGCCACTGATCCAAGACTGAAGATTATACAATGTGCAATCAAAATTTATGACAAATGGCAGCTATTG
This sequence comes from Ophiothrix spiculata, assembly GCA_000969725.1. Lineage (NCBI taxonomy): Eukaryota > Metazoa > Echinodermata > Ophiuroidea > Amphilepidida > Ophiotrichidae > Ophiothrix > Ophiothrix spiculata. Next base: position 8,624 of record JXSR01S012021.1, on the reverse strand, counting down.
CAGATACGACTTTCTTGCACTCACATGTCGAAACATCCTTCAAACACTTTCAGTCAGTTTCTACTATTGACCTCTCTCTTTCTTGAAAGATAAAATATTTAAGTGCTCAATTTCCCAATGTCCAAGGTAGCCCCTGTCTACTCTATCAGTGCTGCAATTTCTCATATGTTCTAAGTAGCCTTGATTCAATGTTTTGCAGATATCCCAAATAGCGCCAATCCATCTTATCAATGTGTCAATTTACTGTCTTGCATATCCACAGTCCACCCTAATAATGTCATTTTGCCACATTTTCTCAAGTACTCCCAATGCACCCTATTTAGAATCTCATCTCTCTTTCAATTTAAAATGTTCAAACTGACATATCCCTTTTCTTGATTATGACTTTATACCAGGGGTTCTCAACTAGTCCTTACAATGCGCCACATGAATGAGAAAATTGTAGGGAAAGCACCAAACTTGCCTATTTCTCAGCGCATTTCTAATGTATTTCTTTGTTTTATAGAGAGCGTCAAATCGCCAATACTTGTCAAAGCGCCAAATTTGGCGCACGCGCTGCTAGTTGAGAATCCCTGCTTTAGACCATCTACACGCAGATAGTCCAAATATCCATGTTACCACAGTACTGTAAACCTGTCAGATGTACGAAATGAAAGCATGCTTATATAATAAATAAATCTGATGCAACTGGATGATTCAATTCGATGGAATGAATCTAAAACTCGTCACATTCCTTTCCCATCTTGTATTGGATGCATTATAACAGATATGTACGTTTCATGATTTTGTGCCTACTTATTTACAAGATAAGAGTAGCTATATTTTTCTTTTGAAAGAGACTCACTTTCAAAAATGAAAAACAAGTGCAGAAAATTCACTTGCAGGTGATGGTATTATGCCCTTCAAAAGTGAGTGCCCTTCAAAACTGAACTGGTCATGGAAAGAGACCTTAAAAAGAGCACCTACGAGTAATATGTGTGCATGGATCAAATCAATGAACAAATAAAACAATTTTTATCTGAAATTTTGAATCGTAAAACAAAAACTGCCATGGGTAAAACAGGCAAAAATTCCTTTTAAATATTTTTTTTGTATCTTATACATAGTCTTGTTATGACTTATTGCACTATTCTGGGTGTTATATATATAGTTAATACTCAATTTTGAAGAAAAGAATTATGATAAAATATTCATAAATACTATAATATTTTGTAGCGTAATAATGTTATGATGTATCTGGAATAGTAATATTCATAAATTGGGGATAACTAGACCTAATATGACTTTCCATTAAAAACTTCATCCGATAACATTCATTTCCACTTTACCAGTTACTTCCGGTGTTTCTAGAAATTGCAGTGGCCATCATTATCATTAAGATCAAAAACCTTATTAAAAATCAGTTAAAATGAGAGAGAAAAAAAGGTTAAAAATATGATTTTTTTAAAGCTATATCATGTCAACCTTTAGTGTGAGATGTCTGACATGTTCTTGTATTCATAAATTCAACTTAAATTTGCATAAGGTAATACACATACTACTTGGCTATTAATAGTTGGCAGTGTAGCAAAGCAAAAGCGCTATTGCAATATATTAACATTTGAAAGCTGATAGGTTAATATCACGACCCAGTTTGCAACAAATTGCTCCATGTAAACCTCTTGCATCCATCTTGATAAAAATATCCACTATTTCTGATAATTACATGATTTTGGACAGAGCTGGAGCAATCTGTTATTGTTCAACTTGAGAGTGATATTTTACACAATTCAGGGTTTAGGGAAGAGGTAGATCTATTATATACTACTGCATTACTATAATTTAGAATGTAATTAAATAAAAGATACAACTAGCAAATTAGCTTAGTTTTAAGGATAACCTTTCAGACCTACTTTTAGAGATTGTTTAAAATCCTGCTTTGAAAATCGCATCATGTTTATCTCCCTCTTTAACTGAAGGCAGTTCATCGCATTATAAAAGATGATAGGGAAAGTACTGAAGCTATGTGCATGCATGGTTTCTTTCTTATTTAAAAAAATCAAAATGTTTTTTAGATTTCACACTGAATTCAAACACATTCTGGGTATACACTATTTGTGGCTTAGGGGAAGTTGAGCTATCTGGAACATACACATTTGGTCAGTTTTATTTCTTTGTTGCTAGAGGCTATCAAGTAGATAGTTGTATTCAGTTACTTAAAGCTCCAAAGGAAATGATAAAATGTTCCAAATTATCATATATTCCAAATAGGCCATTCCACCCCTAGTATTAAGCTTTTTGTTAGTAGTAGAGGTTTTTTGGACTCAAATATTTGATAATAATCTGCATAAATAGCCTACAATTTTGTTGTATTATTTATATCTGCACATACACATTTTGCAATGCCCCGTCCTTAGATTATCAACTATATTAGTTATGATTACAAAGTGTTAGCATGGGACTCTAAAAGAGCTCTATCATAAGTATAACTCTTCTTTGGAATACTCTCTATAGTTCCAGTAAAGGCACACAACTTTAGACAGGTTTTAATTTGTCTGTTTACGAATGTTTTTTGTGAAATAATTTTTCCTTTAATTGTAATTTTTACTTTTTCGTGTTATTAATTTCTGGTGTGTGCATGTATTTAAATTTTGGGATTGGATTAATAAAATCCTACTAATAAAATCTGTTTATAGAACACAATAGAAAAACTTCAATCATATTTATCTTTAGACCTGGTCTAAAATTGTGTGCTTAGGAACCTGAAAGTATTATATTATAGCCAATTGATACATACATCTTAGACTATGAAAAATGCCAATACTACACAAATTGAACCTTTAAGTACCTTGCATTGTTATTTACATTGTAAATGTAGATATTTTGAATAGTATTAATATATGTGTGATGTTTCTTATGAAAAAAAGATACATGTTTTCTATTATATAGTTGACATAATACATGACAATGTTACAGATGGTATTTTCTTACGACCATTGTGAACTAATAGGAGAACTTCTGTGAATACCGATAACACACTTGGATGATATATGGAAATAAGTTAAATATGCTTAAGATTTAATGAACACATATTTACGATATTATCTCGTGTTTGAGTATGGATTTATACACATACCCTAAGGTGACTTTTCTAACATGGTTTACAATTTTGAGCAATTGTGTTCTCACCAGTTAAGTAGCTATACATCTCTTGCTAATGGGTTCATGCTTATCATGGATCAAGATTATTATTGTTACTGCTTTAAATGTACTGGTAGCGATCACTTTGCTAATGGTTCAGGACTCAAAGGCAGCTGGAACTACTTGTTGTGACAATCTGAGTACATATTCTAACACTTCACTTGGACTAAATTTTGATTTGAATTACCGGTACTGAATCATATATGCATCATATGTTCTATTAGTAGCTTGGAAACTGTAGGAATTTTGAAATTTGACACAAGATGTTCTTGTGAGTCCATACACCAGCTGTTTGACATGGCTCGGGACCTGTTTCATAAAAGCAACAATGTAAGTTTAAGCTTAATACTGAGATTAAGCTTACTTTGAGATAACTTTATAGTAACTTTTTAAAATAGGTAAACTTTATTTGATCGAACATAATACTGTTCAGTATATCTGAACCGGGCATAACATTTCAACAGAACCTAAATGTAATACAGTATCAGGCTTACATGGTTGATTTATGAAAAAAGTCCCCATTTTCTTCTTCATACTAAATAGAATTTGGAAACAAGCAAAATTATACATGCATCTGCTGCTGCAATTCCTAGACTGACATTGCCTATCAAATTCACAGGTGCTGTTTCAAGTCTCAACTTCTTAACATCTAATTTACCCCTTGTACATATAGAAAACGGATTTTCTTCATTATTTGCTGCATGTAAACATATCTAGACTATCAAATAATGTGGTTATGGGTGCTTGCCTTTAATATGGCCACACATATCCCAGCATGCACTGAGGTACATTCAACCTGCGGAATTATGGAGAATAATTACTTGTGTATTCCTTAGTTTATGAAATAATATAAACATACAGAAAGCACCAAATTGATCACCAGATTTGACAGACCGTACACTTCATTATATGATTAGTCTAACGATTCGCAAACTGTCGTCATACTACAATGGTTTAAGGAAATGATCTGATGTCCATGCAATTGGTATAGCCTTTAAGACAACTTTTATGGACTATCTAGTAATCGTAGCACAGAAAACGTATCACAAGAGAGCAAGATATTAAATCAATAGCATGAATAATAATTAGATAGATATGACATCAATTAAATTTGCATATTTTATCATTGTGATTTATATATAGTAGCATTTTCTCTTTTAAAGTTGCTACTACAAATTTATGTTTCAAAATGGCACTGGGTGCATGCACATAATAATAAATAAGCACAAACGATAAACTGCCAAATGACCATTATTAATCATATTGAAAGCTATATTCTATATAACATTATGGTAATAAGTATATGAACAACTTTTTTTTTTTTTTAATCAGTCCGGTCTATTCCCATTCGTTACAAAACATGTCAATAAACTTACTGGAATTTATACCCACTACATTGGACAGCTAATTGCAAGTAATAGCCATCAGAGTGCTGTTTTTGTTCACTTATGATTTGCTATATTTCAAGAGCTGAAAGATAAGGCCTTCTTGGCATTTCAACAATCTTGAGAACACAAAACTTGATGGTAGTTCAAGATGAATAAGCCTTCAAATTCTTCATACATCAACAAATCTTTTTCCATACTTTTTGTCAAATCTTTGTGGATTAAAGCCCGGATTAAAGCAGCAAACTGTTCTGAATATGGTGACTTGTATAATGGTATTTTTACAGGATGAGCCTCTTTTTACATCCAGCTATATATACCATCTTGAAGTTCAATTACATTTGAAAAAGATTACAGTTTTGTGATTTTGAAACTGTCTACAATTTATTTTCCTGTCCATGGCCTGTGTATATGGTGTGACCATCACCTAAGTTGCGCTTTCCTTTCAGTGAACAATTCATTAAATCACACATGTACCCCCATAATCTCAGTAACTATTGTTACTTGTTGATCACATGACTAGATAGACTTCTTTCCTATTCATGGTGAAAGTACCGTATATCCAGGAACTTTTGCGCGATCGACCATATTTATACGTTGTGCGCGCAAGGTAATATATGGCCGGTTGCACAGAAATGCCTTTTTTTGCGGTATTTTCAATATGCATAATTATCAAAGTGGTCTAATTGACACTTGTCGGAGTCATGTGATCTGAGTCATGTGATCTTAGTTACATGACTGAATTTGACATTTATTCCCTTGCACTTTTAGGATGAAACCTTGTCATAAATGTTAATGACAGATGAAATTTCAGGTCACATTTTTAAAGGATCTGTAAAACTTCATCAACATTCATTCAAGATTATGCCTTCTGAATTGAGCTAGCTCCTTTTTACCATTGGCACTTTGAATATAGATTCATCAATATCGTCTAAAAGATTTTGTCCATCTCCACAAAGCAATTTTTTTAGAAAACAAAGAAGCAAAATCTTTGTGGACATTCTATGCAATTTATGATTTAAGCAAAAGATGAAATTTGAGATGAAAATGAATTGTGTACATTTTTAAAATTATTCAGCAATCAGCAATATAAGTGTGTAAAATCAAAATAAACAATTTGAAATTCGATTAATGTAGAGTAGAATTTTAAGATCATGATGGTTCCTATTCTAAATTCTTTTTGGTAGAAAGATCCAGCTTTCTATCTATAATGTTCAATACTCAGTTGATGTTATTTTCAAAGCCTACATATTGATAGGACCAAAGATATCACCATGATAAATATAGAACTAGATTTGTCCAATCTCACAAAATCAACCAATTGAAAACATCCTTCAATACACTACACTTATTACAATTATGCTACAAACATAAAACCATATTAACACATTGCGATGCGGTGGCCAGTCATCTCCCAAACGAGGCATACAGTCTGTCCGTATCAACGAGCCATGCATGTTCAGGCACTATTCCATGGATACAAAAATGCATATATGATCATCACATTTCTTCTTCTGGTGGGTACAGTAACTGTCTGTTATGGCAGATGAATTTCCACAGAGTACTTATGCTTTAAGTATACCAGTTCTCCAAACGCTGATTCTCCATGTTTCTGCTCGATGGGTTGTAAGCATCTTGTAATCATCTCCATACAAATGACACCGTTTCTGTCCTCCATTTTCATACATTTTTTTTCAGATTTATACAAAAAACATCCAACATTAATGTATCAAGGACCATTGTGGTAAATATTCATATACAACATTAAGGAGAACTATATTATATTGTTTTTCACTTTTAAGAATTTTTACACTGGAGCAACTCCAATGTCAAGAGACTTGTTGAGTCTTCTAGACAATTGGAACTCTCCTTGCGTGACCTCAAGAGGGAGCTTCAACACCTTCGTTGTTACCCTCTGGTTCTTCTGCAGTTGGTTCCTTGGTTTCTTCTTCCTCGGTCACACTAGGCTGGGCGCTTTCTCCTTCTTCTTCTGTTAAGCTAGAATGGCGTCCATCATCAGTTCTTGGTGATGCAGTTTCTCGGAATGTTAGTTTTTCATCATGGATCTGAAAAATAGCAAATTCACCAATTGATTAGCTTACTTTCACTTCAATTCTTACCCTTATTTTGATAAGAAATCAAGAGTTTTGTAGTGAAATTCAAATTGAAACTGTTTTCAAGAAACTTCAAGCAATTCTGATATAGCTAGGTCCACCTCTTGTGATAACCCCAGCTGAACCATCCCTTTTCTCAGAATTGCACTAAATTAAGTTTTTGTCAAGATTTGTTGCCATAACGCTTTTGAATAATGGTCTTCAGCTAACAACATAGGAGTTACTTATCTTTTAACACATTTATCTCAGTTTCACCATTTAGGCTAAAAACATAGTTCTTTTGAGTTACCCAATATTCATGATATTTGGTGCAACAAGTCTTTGTTATCTTATAATCTGATATATAGTTCCAATGTATTTTCTATTAATAACGGAGGCTTGGTGATGAAAAATCAATACTACCCCATTGAGGAGCATTTGGTGAAATTGTTTGGTGATTTACAACACCAATTATCTGTTATTGATTAGAAGATGCATTGGAATTATATTACTAGATTATAAGATAACAAAGACTTGTAACACAAAATATTTGGTAGCTCAAAAAGAACTATGTTTTCAGCCTTACTCCATTACAACCTTTGACAGACCATAACTTGACTTCTGCAAACAGAGTCAAGTTCAATCTGAGACGAAAATAAGTAAACTTTAGTTATTTTCGTCTCAGGTTCAATGAGGCCAGTGTAATTTTATTTCCTATAGCATGGTCTATGCAAATGTTTGAAAATATGTAATGGACAAGAGACCACATTTATCGTTAGTGGTCACATATGACATTGAAGGTTTTTAAGCATAGCTTTATTTTGTTGTGAATTATGTGGTTGATTTATCCTAAAATGCTGTAAATGCGGGTGTAAATGTCATCAAGAGCAGAAAATAGAGAATTACTGATTTGCTTCGTAATCAGAAAATAAAGGTCCACAATCAGAAAATGAAATAGAGGATTTACTCAAAGAAAATAATGAAATGATCTAGATATCAATAAAGAGCAATTCTACCACTTAAATGAAGATTGAAAACTACCAACAGGATTCTAGGCATGAACAGAAATCAACATGTCTCTAGTTGCAACTCACATTGTAAAAACAAACTATTCTAAGCACAATTAAAACAAGCAACTTACTATCACATCACTCCTGAAGTTTGAAATACCATGCTTATAATTACAGAAGATTGAAATGCAGGATTTCATTTCTAATGATCGCTAAATCTAAACAGTGGAACATCGTTAATACAAGCTCTGATAATAGAAGCTCTCATAAATATATGTGTCCCATCATATTAAAAGGTACCTTATTAAAGGTCGGCATGGTAAATTACGAGATACATTGAAGCTGAGCATAGTCAAAAATCACGTCTAAGGTCAAATTTCTAATTTCATCTGAAACGTTACCTTAGAAGTGTATTATATCATATTAAATAGGTTTCATAAGACAAATATTTTAAAAAATGTGATAAAAATCCTTTCCCCGTTCAAGTTTTACCAGTATAGAAACTTAAGACTCAATTTTCTCAGATCTATATTTTTCTGAATCAGCCCGACGCCTTTTACCAATTTGGATGTAATTTTGCAACCGAACATCCATTAACCACAATCAGGATGTCATTTTAAAGCTAAAAATATAATCTTTCAGATGAGACCAAAAAAATCAATTTTCATTTTGGGACCCTTAAAGGGGCAATTCATGATCCACTTTTCACCCTCAAGGTCACATCTATCAAATTAGAGTTTTTTAGCTCATAAGAATCGACAACAGGTATATGATACGATCCCCAAACCTTTCTTTCATATGTGCTTGCATTTTTGAGAAAAGTGAGAAAATGTGCCTTTTTCTATTTATTGTCAGGGCCCCGACAGTAATTACAACACAGTAGCCTATGGGGATTTTCAAAATGCTGAAAAGCTTGTAACTTGGTAACAAACGGTCGGAATCAAGTGAAATTTTCA
>JXSR01S012016.1:18266-31598 GCA_000969725.1 Ophiothrix spiculata | reverse complement strand
AGACCGACAGTCAAAATTGTTACTTATTTATCTAATTTTTGGCCTCGCCTTGATGTCGTTTGGTATCGATACTTCCATTTTGTGTATCGACATGTCAATCGATAATGGATACTTCCGACAATCAATAACAGCACTAGCTCATATTACAACTAACACATCTCATTGTGCTTGCCTCTGTTACACTTATAAGTTACACCAAAAGATTTAAAATTACTAAAATTACAAGTAGCACTTATTTCAATAATATAGTTACAAGATAAAAGAGAGAAAACCTTGTCGAAATTACATAAAGAAAATTTCCCAGACAGTCTCTAATTTTAGTTCAGTTTACTTCAACTAGCAATGGGAGGGTTTTGTGGTGTTAAAGTCTAATTATAAACAGCAAAATGCCCCCAAAATGAAATGCAAAGGTGAGTGATGCTGTTGATGAATTTTTTCAACACTCACATACACGTATATGGTGTTTTCAGAGTCCAGCGGTTTAATCACTGCAACATTGCTCGACGTCTAGCGATAAGCAGTCTTCAAAAGTAAAAACGCACTATGTGTAGCACGTGTAAAGGCTGCGTATCGGCAGACGACGTGCTACGGAATCGCCGTGAAATTGTTGGACTCTGAATGCACTATCACAAGATATTGATCAAACAATTTGCAAATTGGTTTATGCAACATTATTGATTGACTTTAATGATGTCATGCTGGCTTCAAGATCTGCCGAACAGGGCCCTTTCCCATATCTACATTGTTGGTTAGTCCTCAGCATTTAGATTGGGAGAATTCCTCAGCTAGAATTGAGAGCTCATTATTATTTCATAGTAAAAGTTGATGTTATTATTATTATTATTATTACACAAGCATTTATATTTATATAGCGCCCCACAAGGAACGGAGCGCTTTACAAAAACATTTTTAAAAAGTACAAAGCACAAGATAAGAAAACACACCAAATAAAGGGAGAGTAGCATGATTAAGGGAACAACTGAGTTTTGAGCTGCCGCACACTCTGAGCTTCACGCAGACACACGGGGAGATCGTTCCAGATACGAGCTGCGGCGATGGTAAAGCACGCATCCCCAGCATGTTTGGATGATCGGAAAACAGAAAGCCAGGTTTGGTCCGACGAAGAGCGCAGTCTATGCCTATATTCAGCGGTATCTGTGTTCTGCAGATGTAGCAAGGCAGATAGGTAGCTGGGATCAACATCATTTAAGGCTTTATAAACAAATAAAACAATTTTGTACACTATTCTCTTTCTGACTGGGAGCCAATGAAGTTCACACAGCAGGTCAGGTCATTAGAGGACCGGTCCGTCCACATGCCAAAACTAGACGCGCAGCCTTGTTCTGAAGGCGTTGCAAATGAGTGAGATCGGCCTTGCGCGCCCCATAGAGGAGGGAGTTCGCATAATCCAGGGGGGAAAGCACCAGTCCTCTAACGACATGCTGGCAAGCATCAGTCCAAAGGAAATTGACCAAATTCATCGGCATTTGGATTTGGAAAAGCAAAGGAAGGAAAAACAATTCATTAACACTGTAATTCAGTGCTAATGTCACAAGGTCAGCTTATAACTAAGTCACAAGGGCTTAATGGGTTTTCAATTAGGAAGGGCAAGTTTTCACTCCACATGGTGACTGCACAAATATGTATTATAAAACTGTTAAGGATGTCATTGTTTCAGATGAGGATAAAGACCCATAGAGAACGGTTGCTTTGATTTGACTCTCTGGTCTTTTAATATTATTTAGAAATATCTTCGGAAAAATTGGTTCTTGGCAACTCTGCGCAGACTGCCTTCTCTTCATTTGCTTAGTTGATGGCAGATTATAAAGAGCAAATATTTGACACTTTGACTTTCAGTCGCACCTCTTTAGAGTTCTTCGGTGGAAAACTAATGGTGCATTGTTTGAAACCAGTGCTGTAGCTATTACTTGGTACTCAAGGAGAAATATTTTAACCAGTAACTGTTTGTTAAGTGAGACAACAATCAAGTGATACTTGGTCTGATTTATGAGACATTTTTGAGGTCTTGCAGAAAGAAAGATTGTCAAAAATCAAAGTCAATAGCTGGAAATTCATGTATGAAGATCAGCTGGAAACCAATGTATGAAGATCGAAACAATATTCTTGCTGTTGCTTGTACCTCATATCAGGATTTTGAACCAAAATAACATTCTTGCTGTTGCAGATAACAAGACCAGGATATCAATACCAGAAAAAAAAATTGTTGACACTTATACCAGAATCTGAGTTAAAGTGCCAGAACGACGACTTTGCTGTTACCAAGGCCGAACCAGTCTTTCAGTACTAAACGCTGATCTTAATGTTTTTGCTAGCAGTGGATATGTTTGATGAAGTGATAATTTGATGGGTTTTTTATACCTTGCGAGGACATTTTGGAAAATTGCAACTTCGAAGTAGACATCTCCACATTGAAAGACACATTGCCAGTATTTAATCAGAGGATTTGTGCAACTTCAGCATATGAATCAGCATCAGTCACTTATACATTTTTTTGGAAAATTTACAAATCAACTGAACATTTCTAACATAACACTTGTCATTCAAAACACATATGTGAGTGCCTTTCTGAGAATTAAGTAAATCAATGTCGGTACCAGTGTGGAAATTTCTTGTGGAATTTTGAAGAAGTGGAAAGACTTTTTGAAGATTTAATCACTATGCCGGAACCAAATGGAGAAGAATCTGAGTATGAATTTATGCACATTTTTGCGAAAATATTTTATATCTCACATTTTTCTTTTTGATGTTATGTAAGGGCTCAGTCACACATCACCATAAAGAGCTCAACAGGGTGCACACCAGTAAATAGCTGGCCTATTCTTTTACATGTTAAACAAAGGTCAAATATGGTTATTTCCCGGCCAAATTAATGGATAGCTCTTGTTCTCACCTTATTTTTCTTCAAGATTATGACGTAATCTTGCATTTAAGGTGAATTTTGATATAGGTTTATCGGCTTGATTTCGCGAGAGCCCATTTCAAAGTGGCGTCTGCTAGTTCAGCCAAAATTGCACAGTATTTCTAATTTGCGTGTGTGGAAGAATGCAAAGAAAAAAGGTCAAAAGTCAGCCAAACCAGCGGTATCCGTGTTCTGCAGATATAGCAAGGCAGATAGGTAGCTGGGATCAACATCATTTAAGGCTTTATAAACAAATAAAACAATTTTGTACACTATTCTCTTTCTGACTGGGAGCCAATGAAGTTCACACAGCAGGTCAGGTCATTAGAGGACCGGTCCGTCCACATGCCAAAACTAGACGCGCAGCCTTGTTCTGAAGGCGTTGCAAATGAGTGAGATCGGCCTTGCGCGCCCCATAGAGGAGGGAGTTCGCATAATCCAGGCGGGAAAGCACCAGTCCTCTAACGACATGCTGGCAAGCATCAGTCCAAAGGAAATTGACCAAATTCATCGGCATTTGGATTTGGAAAAGCAAAGGAAGGAAAAACAATTCATTAACACTGTAATTCAGTGCTAATGTCACAAGGTCAGCTTATAACTAAGTCACAAGGGCTTAATGGGTTTTCAATTAGGAAGGGCAAGTTTTCACTCCACATGGTGACTGCACAAATATGTATTATAAAACTGTTAAGGATGTCATTGTTTCAGATGAGGATAAAGACCCATAGAGAACGGTTGCTTTGATTTGACTCTTTGGTCTTTTAATATTATGTTGAAATATCTTCGGAAAAATTGGTTTTTGGCAACTCTGCGCAGACTGCCTTCTGTTCATTTGCTTAGTTGATGGCAGATTATAAAGAGCAAATATTTGACACTTTGACTTTCAGTCGCACCTCTTTAGAGTTCTTCGGTGGAAGACTAATGGTGCATTGTTTGAAACCAGTGCTGTAGCTATTACTTGGTACTCAAGGAGAAATATTTTAACCAGTAACTGTTTGTTAAGTGAGACAACAATCAAGTGATACTTGGTCTGATTTATGAGACATTTTTGAGGTCTTGCAGAAAGAAAGATTGTAAAAAATCAAAGTCAATAGCTGGAAATTCATGTATGAAGATCAGCTGGAAACCAATGTATGAAGATCGAAACAATATTCAGGCTGTTGCTTGTAACTCCTATCAGGATTTTGAACCAAAATAACATTCTTGCTGTTGCAGATAACAAGAGCAGGATATCAGTACCAGAAAAAAAATGTGTTGACACTGATACCAGAATCTGAGTTAAAGTGCCAGAACGACGACTTTGCTGTTACCAAGGCCGAACCAGTCTTTCAGTACTAAACGCTGATCTTATGTTTTTGCTAGCAGTGGATATGTTTGATGAAGTGATAATTTGATGGGTTTTTTATACCTTGCGAGGACATTTTGGAAAATTGCAACTTCGAAGTAAACATCTCCACATTGAAAGACACATTGCCAGTATTTAATCAGAGGATTTGTGCAACTTCAGCATATGAATCAGCATCAGTCACTTATACATTTTTTTGGAAAATTTACAAATCAACTGAACATTTCTAACATAACACTTGTCATTCAAAACACATATGTGAGTGCCTTTCTGAGAATTAAGTAAAACAATGTCTGTACCAGTGTGGAAATTTCTTGTGGAATTTTGAAGAAGTGGAAAGACTTTGTTGAAGATTTAATCACTATGCCGGAACCAAATGGAGAAGAATCTGAGTATGAATTTATGCACATTTTTTGCAAAAATATTTTATATCTCACATTTTTCTTTTTGATGTTATGTAAGGGCTCTGTCACACATCACTGTAAAGAGCTCAAGGATATGCCTGTGTACACAAATAAGGACTTTTATGATGTTTTTATTTTTTTGACAAATTGTCAATTTTGTATTGTATAATTGTGATATTTATTTTCATGATTTAATACCATTGCTTTAGAAAGTGTGGAACGTTTGGCTGAAATTTTTAATGTGTATATTCAGGGACAGGTGTTAGATCAGCTTTGGCTGAATAAAGCAATTGAAAGTTTAAAAATATCTACCATATTGTTCCTAATAACGCCATGGGGCCGTATTCATAAAACTCCCTTAAGTTTATGTGAAACACTTAAGTGTTTCACTTACACTTAAGTGTTTCCCTTAACTTTGGAGCTCAATTTCTGCTTTATTGCAGTGTGTCATTTTGTTCTTTTTAACTACAATTGTAAGTGCAAAAATCCTAACTATAATTTGTAAAAAATATTTACCAGGATTAAACTGACTCTCTTTAGTCACCCTGGATGTTTTTTTTTTTTTTGTATGAAAAAGAAAATCATGTGAAATGTATGCTATAGAATACCCAGGTGATTAAAGGGCAACTGATTACGCTAGAATAAGAACATCCCAACTCCATAGCTGCCTTCTGTTAATCATAATTATAAAATATAAATGCATACACATTTCTGAAAATGCTTTCTCATCACTAAAATAGCATTTCCATGTCAATATCCTAATCATAGTGTCATATTTGACCTTGTAGTTTACTTTCTTTAGACATTGTTCGATAATTGTTACAGTACATGATTGCTATATTAAACAGTCATAATAAGAACATCCCAACTCCATGAGCTCCTCTCTGCAACTATATGCTAGGAAAATTATCTAACAATGTCTAACAAAGTCAACTACAAGGTCAAATATGAGGCTTTGATTGGGATAAAGACATGAAAATGCTTTCTATTGATTTGAAAGCATTATCCGAGATTTATATGCATTTATATTTTACATAACTTGACAGAAGGCAGCCCATGGAGTTGGGATGTTCTTATTCTAGCGTATTCAACTCTTAAGGGTGCTCCAAGGTCCCCTTAAAAGTTGCCCTTAAAATCTTAAGAGTTAAGGGATTCCCTTGAATATTTGTTCATTTAAGTGCAACTCTAAGAGTTTGTCTTAAAATTCAGCAGATTTAATGGAAACTCTTAAAAAAGGTGCACTTAAGTGTGCTTTATGAATACGGCCCCAGGGTCTCTATTACGATGCCCACCCCAAAATTTTTCACAACAAGTGACAATAAAAATGGAATTTAGACCTTACCTGTTCGTGTACATCGACAACTGATGTCCAGGACTATCGTAATCTGTTGAACTGGCACTACTTTTATCATCACTCTTACATTTACTTCTGGTCAGAAAAAGCTAATCGACCATTTGAAACAGCTTTTATAAAGGTAAATATATGTAAAAACGTACACTGTAAATTGTTCTGTATTAAACGCCCACCCTTCAAGAAATGTCGCCGCCCGTGGGCGTTTATTAGGAACAATACGGTATATAATAGTAAAGTATAAGTAAAAATGTATCTTAATTATTTTATTAAGAGGCTGCATTCATGCAGCTCACCCCGTCAGTACGAGGAGATCTTCGATGCTACCGTGATTGGAAGTTATGATAACATTTGAGCTAATTCACATTCTGTCACATTATTCCATTTCAGATATGTGTGTCATATACCAAATGTATTTTGTTTGCTGAGCGGCTGCTTTCGTACGGCTTACCCTGTTAGTACGAGGAGATCTTCGATGCTACCGTGATTGGAAGTTATGATAACATTTGAGCTAACTCACTTTCCGTCACATTACTCCATTTCAGATATGTGTGTCATACCAAGTGTATCTTGTTTGCTGAGCGGCTGCCTTCGTGTGGATTACCCCGTCAGTACGAGGAAATCTTTAAAGATGCCTATGATTATGAGCGGTCTGGAGGTAAGAACCCAAAATCTCCTTGAGTAATTTTAATGGTAAATGTCAATGTCCTGTTCCAGAAATTAAAGGCACCCCCTTGTAAAGAAGACAATATGGGATACTTAAAGTTTTTGCCCATTTTATTAAGTGGGAAAACCTAAAACGTTTTTTATTTCACAAAATTATACCAGTAGAATTCTCCAAAATATATATATTTTGAGCTGAAATAGTTAACAAGGCATGGAAATTTACAATTTTGTCATTGGAAAGGACACAACCCTGAAGAAGGCACAGACACTTTAAGTCTGAGAATATAGGGCCCTTCCTTTGGGTGTGCCATTAATTTCTTGAATTGTCCGATATTACCTCTAAGGCTGCATGTTGCAATATTTTTATCTATCAACCAATGTGGAAAATTGTATTGTATAATCTTATCCTATGTGTCGCCAGACTCCACAAATTTGCACAGGTGTATTCAAGGCATTCTTCAAATTATCTGCAACTTACAACACTGCAATATATAATTTCCAATGGATATTGGATAAAATAACAAAGTTTGCTGAGACCAATAGGATGGCAACATCAAGTTTAATTTTGATTAAAAAATATTATAAACTAGGGCAGATTTATTTATTTCTACCTTTACCCTTTGTCAATTACTCGCAACGGTCTTTGTGTTTGCAATCCCCAAACCTTCGTTTAATGACTTTCAAAACCGTCCTAGATATATTGTTCCTTTCATTTTTCTCTATCTATATAGCGCTACCTCGAATGTAAGCAATATTAAAGAGCTAAAATTGGTAAAGCAGCCTTGTGCATAAGCGTGTAAGATTTTTATAACCTTATTATTTAAGCTTTAAGTTTTTATATAGCCTTGAAAATTGATAAATGAGCTTTATATACAATGCACTTGGCACATTGTTAGCTTGATGTTTTTCTTTTCAGCAGGCAGTGGTGGTCACCCTTCACCTTGTTTTGGCAGGAGATCAGGTAGTTACAACATGCATCATCTTGACCAAGATACTTTCCACTGTAGACCAGTAGTAAACCTATAAGCACATGTTGTAGATGGGTGTCTTGGTCAAGATTCACCCTAGTGTTTTGTTTAGCTTTTGCATGGCATTCTTTTTCACATACCACTTTGCTGCAAGAAGCTTGATCTTGACTATGATACCTGATAAAGTTGTCGCAGTAGTCAAAGTATTCACAATTTAAGTAGGGTGTCCTGGTCAAGATTCATCTGAGTGATGATCAGATTTGCAATTTGGCATGGTACTAGTGTTTGCTTATTTTGTATTTTTCAATGCAAAAGGCTGGATCTTGATAAGTACAGCAGCAGTGTAGTCAGATTTGCAAGCTTTTGTGGTGGCTAGTGCATGGCACATGTACCTCTAGTCTTCATTTAGTTTGTACAAGATTGATGCAAGTGGGTGAATCTTTAAAATAACATCTTGAAGCAATACAGTAGTTAACTTTTGGAAATGTTACAGTAAAATGTACTGATCAAGATTCATTTTAGTGATTGGGTCTAATTTTTACCATTTTTGCATGGCACTATAGTTTTGTTTGTGCACAATTACCGCAAGAAACCTTTACTTGAATATACTTTTTTACAGTGCACCAGATAGTGTGAATATGTATGTAAACCAATTGTGTTGATTGTATTATTTTGTCAGAAAGGCTTGTGAATCTATGTACTACATCTCATCAAATACCTATGATAAAAAACATCAACATTTCATAAATGTCTACCCAAAATGTGTAAATCTGGAAAGTTATATCATTTAAAGCCAACAAAACTTGAGAATCCAGCTTTTAGTTCAAAACTATTTTGACCAAGATAGGCCCTACTTAAAATCATGGCTTTTATATAATTATGCGATAGATACAGATGAGATAAAATAGTTGATGTAATAAAATCAATTTTGGATGTATTACATTTTCAGTATGAAAATGGGGTCACTTTATTTAAGTGAACTTCTCAAATTGGGATAGCTAGCCTAATATTTTTCACACTGAATATGTCAGTTTCTCTTGTGATTTATGATTCATTATGTTTGATCATACTGCATAATAAAGCTATCTACACGGGAGCGCAGATGCAGATTAATGCGTATCTCTGTCAGCTGCTATGCATCTAGATTGTGGCCAACGGAGGCCAGATCTGGATCTGATTACGTTCATGTAGCTTCAATTAAAGTGGTTATGGAGATCTGGATTTTAGACCCGGATCTGGGAGATGTGTATTGTTCTGGATCAGCACTTCATATAGATAGCATCACTTCATATAGATAGCCCCCATAGTGGCATTTCTACATTGACTGCATATTCAGATTGATCCACATTTCCTAAGACCCTTTTGCGTCTACATGGTTAGATATTCCGATTAATACATGCTGTGTACATCATGTAAATGATATGATTCAAACACACATAGGGCAGTCAGATTTAAACTTTCACTTCTTAAAGGTTGTGGAACTTTCATATACAGAGGAACCCTGTTAACACAAAATCTGTTACACAAACACCTGATAATACAAAATGGTTCTTTGGGCCATATTGATTTTATATTTATATGTTATACAGTTGAATAACATGAAATTCTGATAAATAAACTAAAATCTTTGGCCCCAGTGATTTTGTGTTAACAAGATTCCGCTGTACTTGCTCTGCCTCGCAAAGAGCTGAAGCGGGCCCACAGAAATGTAGATCTCTGAGATTTGCAGCCCTGTGTAGGTTGCTTTGCTTTACGAATGTCAATTCAAAAATCATATAGTGTGGGTGCAAGCTGTGCTTCATTAACATTGTAATACTTTTGCATGATCGCAAGTAGGCTGGATCTCTCATCTTGTGGCAACTTAAGGAGTTTGCATGTAGTAGAGTAAGACTTTCCCAAATATAAATAAAGTTCAATGTATTATTTAGTCACGTTTGAACACAGGCTTTTAGGGCTGGTACTAAATTGCAGCATATTAACAACATTTTATTCTGAGAGCTTTGGAATGACACCTGGATGTGATCTTGAAGCACATACTTGGAGTAAGCCGGATGTTTTTCTTTGGAGGTTTATAAACACGTTTTCCCATAAGTAAACTTAAGGATATGTACGAGGAGTGTTCAATAAGGCCAAAAAAAAAAGAATTTTGTCTCAGGTTCCCGCACGCATAGCTTTAAAAATGGACGTTTTGCCGCATTATTTAAAAAAAAATATTTGACCAGATTTCTTTTAATACCTAAAATAAAATAACTAAATGCTGTTGTCTTTTTAAACAGAGTTTCTTGTTGAATAAATGCAGCTCGTACTTGCGCAAGCAACATTTTTCATAGGTATGCAAGACATCTTGGACTTGTGAACCTGAAAAACAAAGGGAAAAAAATGATTGTAGTACATATATTAGGTCATTTTATTGATTTATTTTTCCCATTGTGCTGTTGTGGTGTCACATTTAGATGGAAAAAAAATCCTGCATTCGCATTG
Organism: Ophiothrix spiculata; assembly: GCA_000969725.1. Taxonomy (NCBI): domain Eukaryota; kingdom Metazoa; phylum Echinodermata; class Ophiuroidea; order Amphilepidida; family Ophiotrichidae; genus Ophiothrix; species Ophiothrix spiculata. Next base: position 21,463 of record JXSR01S012016.1, on the reverse strand, counting down.
CCCAAAATAATTAAAAAAAAATGCATAGGGCTTTGGGTTTTGACCTCAAGGAACATGCGACAAAGTTTGTTTTTTTTTGGCCTGAGGTAGAAGAGGATAAGCTGTGCAGTATTTGATTGGTGAATGAGTTTCAAGTGAATATCTGCTTTCCATTTTATTTTACAAATTTACATGTTAGAGGTTTCTTTAAGTTGATTTTTTGCCTTGAGAACTGCAGAAATGACAAAACGTAATCTGTGGAAGTACCATTTACAGTTTGAAATTACTACACTCATCATAATAAATCATTTATTGCCATAGAACTAGTTACTGCACCTAATACTTTTACAATTGAGCTTTTCATTGGTATGTGTGTTATAACAAAATTCAAGCTTCGAACTTTCACATCCAGATTCATATCATGCATTGCAGTTGGCAAAATCTGGTTGCTTTTGTTTTCTCACTAAAAACTTTTAAAGTTAACTCGTCTCAAACTGATGCTTAACTAACAAAATGGCCACCTATGGAATTTAGTGTCACCTTATTTACTGAAGCTATGTGGAGCATAGATGTAGCTTCAGTTTTTTACCTTTAAATGAAGCACATATAGCTTCAACTTTTTACCATAATCTTCTGAGAAAAGGAGGTTGCATGAAGCAGATAAGGGTTTGCAAGCTTTATTTATTATGATGGTAGCTAATTTGCTATGTTGGGTATGTAGCCATGATGCAAGCTCTGTTCTTTCAAAGCAATTTGGGCAGACTCCTATACTGTAAAGCTAAGGCCCCGGTCAAAATAAACTGGAAACTTTGAAATGCTCTCAAAATAACAAGCCAAAGAGAAAACAAATGAAAAAATACACAACCAGATTTCTGCAACCCACAATACAGTACCCTGTTGAAAAGAAAACTATACTTGTGCTATCACAGAAGTGGTATAATTGCTTAATTTCACAAGTACCATGCATTATCAATATTGCCACTCAAAGATGGTAGTCTTGGCACTAAGTAGCAGCTGAACGGTTTTATTAGGAGAAGAACTAAGGGACTCCTTTACGCCAGTTCTCCTAAAAAGAAGACATTAGGTCCTTCCCATCATGCCTGGCTTCCAATGGAATTTTTGCACAGGTTGTAATGAAATGTGATGAAAAACATATAGCACAATCAGCACTATTTTGCAGTTCAAAAATGTTTCATCACCTGTGCAAAAAATCCCATTTGAAGCAAGGCATGATGGGAAGGCTCTAATATCTTCTTTTTGTTTCTTCCTGCATCATAAAAGCCTTGTTAATATCTTTAAAAAAGGCCTCATTAAGAGTAATAACAGGGAGCTTTCAGTTGGCTTCAAGGTGTCTGTTAAGGTGGTTACAATGTTTTGATGACTTCAAAAGTGCACAATCTCAAACTTGTTATTCTTGACAAATTTGCGACATGCATATTTAGCCTTTCAATTGATTACTTTTTTGTTTTGACTGCAACGACGTGTCAAGCACAGTGTGATTGAAATCAACCTGTCATGTGATAGCAAGAAAGTTGTATCTGCAATAGCTGCCATTTTTTCATAAATTTGTATTGCACACTGTAGAATGTCCAGACTTGGGTCAATGGGTTCGGAAATGGTTCTTCAGGCGAGGGTGTCAACTAAAGAACCTTTTCATGAGCCACTGACACATGGGAGTGACATTTTTACATTCTAATGACAATGTGAAAAATAATACTAACATATATTGCAGCTATTGCAGATTATATTCATTGAGAAGATTAGAAAGTTCATCCAAGATATATCTGTATGAAGAAATTTGAGTGTAAGCCATAGATTTAGAGGGGAGATACCAGGCTTTGTATACCTGCCAGTGTAATGGTGTCGTCAGCCATGGAGCTCAAATTGGGGTTATTCGGGTCCACTCGGCTCCCGCCAAAATAAACTCCGAGTGCCGAGACTTGGTTACGCGTAGAGACAACCTGCACAAATAATACTTTACGCGAATGATACGCCAACCTGCACGCAAAGCGTGTGTGTGTGTTTCAACATGCGCGCATTAAGACGAGGTGCGATGCATCATCAGCAAGCTATTGGCAAAAACCTGCAGTATGAATACCCCCAATTTTGTCTCCATGCCGGAATAAAAATGGAGGCATGCCTTGTATCTCCCCTGTAAATCTATGGTGTAAGCAAAGTTTTTTAAAAGATCCCCCAATACTGCATTGGATTTTGAAAATGTTAAACGAAGTGAAACAAACAATACATTTTATTTGGCTAAAAATACTAATTTTCAGTTTTTTGCCATGACAGTCGCAGGCATGATACCTTATTAACATAATAAAGTTGATGCCAATTTCATTTAACAAATTTCTTCTTTCTTTTTTCCAACAGTTCCTCCTGACAATTATTCCCTTAGCTCACAAGATCAAGTGTCTTCAGCTTTCTCACAGGGTGAATCAAGTTCCAACCCATCGTCGACGGCGTCGTCGGCACCATCAAGTCCAGCGCCCTCTAGTATGACCCCATCAAGTCCAGCACCCTCATCGCCACATGTGAATTTCCAACATTTTATATATCCAGGTAAGTTTTCAAATCTGACCATGAATTAAAATGTAGTTTGTAGTAACTTGTCACTTCTGCTTGTGGTACTGCAAGGCACACATTGCCGATATGATCGACAATGACAAGGATTTTATTTTACCACAAGATTTTTCATACAATTCAAAAGGTTGAAACTTTTCATCTTAAAATTATACTAGCCTGGATAAGAGGCAGTGCATGTTAGAACTTTTTGAATATTTTTCATGTTATAAAAGAGCAGAGCTTCAAAACTTCAACTGAAGCTACACATTTTTTGTCACTCAGCCAAACAGGAAAATGTGAAACAAATCAGACAGGACAACAAAGCAACAGAGCTACAAGTGACCACTAATACTTTGTGAATCTTGAAGTATGCAACAAGCAGCCGATTAACGCACAAGAACCAATATTACCATACGGGGAAGTAAATTAGCCCGGACTCTTTGAATCATAACCACATAATAAATCTTACTGAATATTCAAATGAACTTATTTGCAATGTTTGTCCATGTGGTAGCAACAAAATTAGCCAAAAATAATACCAAAATCATGAATGATTCAAGTACAAAAATATTAATAAGCAGTGATTTGGTCTTAATCAATCCTAATCAATCATTACTAGTCTCTTACACAATACAAAACCACCAGTTCACAAT
>JXSR01S012016.1:0-11697 GCA_000969725.1 Ophiothrix spiculata | reverse complement strand
ACAAAACAAATGATTTTTTTACAAAATCAAGATTTTTGCCAACCTTTATTTTATAGGATAATAGTACATTTTTTTAAGATCAGAAGGACTTATTGTTCTCATTTAAAGAGTAAAAAAAGGGGAAGGAGTAGTATATAAATCAGCAAAATCAACCGAATTGCCAATCAAATCAAAAAAAAATCAAATTGAATAAAACAAATGATTTTTTTGATTTTTTTACAAAATCATGATTTTGAAATGTTGGCCTGATTTAATTTGTTCTTATATTACAGAGGTGGTTTTGAATCGTCAATAAATAGTGACACAAGGACATTAACCATAGACTCACATGACTCCCATGACGTAAGTATTCCGGCAAGTTTTGCAGAGATTGCGATGCCTGGATTACCACAGTACATCATTAGCTTAAGGTGGTATTAAAGGCAAAATGAAGTTGCTCTGACTGAGATAAAAATAGGCCTGTTGCAAAGAGCTAAGCAAAAAAATCTTAATTCCAAAATTTGAGCCAAATCGGACAAATGGCTTTTGAGATATTGCTGTTTAAAGTTTCTTTGTATTCTGTTGTTTTTGCCAATATATTGATGAAGTTAATGAGAAAAACTGGCAAAATGTGCTCATTAATATTAATTTTTTCCAATATTTTCTGAATAAACCTTCATACTACTTTTACCTTTAGTAATTTTAACTTGAAACATTGCCAATGTGTTTCTATGACCTAAAACTTTAATGTATGATTTACCGCCCATCTAATTTGCATAATTAATTAGCTTTTTGTATCAATGTAATCAAGAGCATCCAAATGCAGTTTCTTATTTCCAGAAACATCCTTTCGATCCACCTTAATGTCAAGAATTGTGGGGCTTAGGTTTAATTTGCATCAAGTCAACTTATAAGCTCATTAGTTTGTTTACATCCTTAAAATGTGTTTGATATACTTCAAAAAGAGGGTTCATCACTCTCCTACTTTCGTCCTTGATAGGTCCAACTCCAAGAAATGCCTTTCCTATACTTTTATAGGGTAAAAGGGACATTTTAAGCATGTTTTGTTTATATTTGAAGTTCACAGGTTAAAGTATGACATGTATTCTACAATTAGTGTGAGTTTCATCAACAAGTGACCTGAAAATATATTGAAAATCTTCCCTAATGGAAATGACGTCATACTGCCCTCATTTTAACCCGTATAAATTTTTTAAATTCCAGTTTTTATTGTGAATCAATCATGCGGAGTGATATCCGACTGTTTCTCAAATAAAATGTCAAAAAATGAAACAAGATCGATCTTCAATTTAACAATGCAATATGAAATCTTCGAATTTTATTACACATCATAGCCCAATTTCAAGCTTTTTAGAGTATGTTCTTTGGATGCCCCATGAGCAAATAGTCCGCCTAATTGACATGGCTTGGTTCCCAGTAGCTGATTAGTGGCGTAGAACTTATATAGTGAAATGTGTAGTGCGTACTCCCTGCATTGTTCACTTCTCTTCTGACATTGAAGATTTCATAAAGCTTTACTGTAACATATTCATAAACAATCTCTTTTGAAAACTGCATTTCTAAATCCTGATGGTTCCCCATGGATTAGAACCCAGGACCTCTTGCACCAACATTCACTAGAGGGAGCCACCAGCCTTGGCAGCATTTGAATGATTGTACCCAGCTCTTGTCTATGACATAGTTATTTGGACGATTTCCATAATTTTCTGGAATGAAATATTGTGAGATCCAGTGAGGTTATAGTATCAATAGGAACCAGAATAACAGTTGAAAGTAAATACCTTTGGCACTGTTGTTTACTAGATTAAAATGTCAAAATATGCTTATTTCAGATAAATATTTGTCTTATTTGTCCAACAGCCTTTCACAGACTCAGAGCGGACACTACCAGAGAAGGGCGAATCATTTGACAGTAATACATCTGATACAGAAACTACCGACCAAGTACTACCTAGAAAAAATAGCGTATGTATTCTTTTTCCAAATTTTCAATTTGTCAAGCATCAAATTGATGTTGAACTAATAAAGGTTTTAGTATCTGCAAAACTTACTTGATCTTCTTCACAAGTTACAGTGCATTATGTATCCACAGTTGCGTTTGTAATTTCTTCTCTTCTGAGCAAGTGTTTCTCTTCCATCCCAAGTCTGATTTCATTTTTAGTCTATCGTTATTCTCCATAATCCATTTTGATGTTGCCCAATCATCTTCCATTTCTGCATTGTGTTCTATAACACCATTGCTCAAAAGAAAGAAAAAAAAACACAAATGAAAATGGTTAAATCTGGCCTAAACGCTTTGACAGTTAATGGTGAATTGAATGAAATTTTAACATATTATCTGCAGATTATTTGGTATATTCGATATCTAGGTATATTTGGTAACAACAGGAAATTACTAAATATTATGAAGATTTTGATCAAAACCATCAGGATAGTCAAAAATGTGAATTTTGATTTGCACATTGGTCTTGGATTTGAGGTTATTCGATTATAAAGTATATATTTATACTGTATGCAGGTTACATTGTGTTTGTAAAACATTACTTTTGCATCATAGATCGCAGATAAATCAAAAGAAAGTTCAATTTTGCGTTGGATCTGCTAATAAAACCAATATTAAGATTCAACTCCAAAGGACAGTATATTTGTTTTTGCCATCAACGATCATTATTAATGAAGGAAACCAAATATTTCAATTTATAGAGTTTGAATTTGACAAGGAAACTTCGCATGCTGCCATTATCAACTACCACTTCAAATATCTCAGAATGTTTTGTTACATGTTGAACTTGTCCAATGCTCCTTTTTTGACCAGCTCTCATGAAATAAGCCAAAAGTTGCAGATAAATATTTTCAATAAATAGCTTATTTGTTTCTTCTAGTAAATCAAATTACAGAATGGTAAGGGCAATATCAATTGTATATATATATGAGAACATTGGGGAAATGAAACAAAAACAAATCACTAATATTTATGTTTATTTGCAGAAAAACCTACTATCAGAATGGGACATTCCATATGAACAACTTGAAAAGTGTGAACTAATAGGAACTGGTAGATTTGGACCTGTGTATAGGTAGGTTGACTTTACATGGAAAAGTACTGGTGGTATCAGACTTATGCTGCTTTCATACTCGTGTAGTTTTGTAGTTTTGTCGCTGCGTGACGTATATTGTTGCAATAACTTGCCTTTACTATCTAGATAAACTTGATTCGAGGGAAAACTGAGGTACAATAACTCTCCTTTCCCATGAGTGACAACAAAAATGATTGTAATAACTGACTGTTGTCAGCATAAAATGTGTTTAGAGTAAATTGATCTAAAGATGACCCTAATGTTATAAGGTCCATTTCATAAATATGTTTTACAATGCATGTAGATCTTATTAATGTTTTGTTTTGCATTTTAGGGGTAAATGGCATGGTGATGTTGCAATCAAAATGTTAGATATTGACATTGACAATGAAGATCAAATGAGAGCTTTCAGAAAAGAGGTAAGTCCCTTTATCTCCCATACTATTCCAAGAAATCCTAGAACAGACAAGAGAGATATGTGCCTTCATCTCCATTGATACTAACACCAAGGTATATAGCATCCACCATAAGTGTTCAAAATAATATGACACAAATAAGACGGAATGTAATTAGCTTGTGTGGTCTAGTGGAACAGTGCAGGACTCTAAATAAGTAGGTCCCTGGTTTGAGCCCTGTTACATCTAACGGGTAATGTCCTTGGGCAAGACATTTAATCTCAATTAAATTTGTCGACCTGAGCGATATTGTTGAGTTATTATGGGGAATATTGCAATCTAAGGATTAAAACTTTGCTGAATTTTTCTTCAAATGAAATAACAGGTCCTCTAATTACATTATATTTACTATACAGGCGTTTTTGTGAATAAACAGCATTTATTTTCACAATTCATTGCTGTTGTTAAAACAAAATACTTTTAAAGGGCCGAGTTGGCCACAGACTCCAGGGAGATAGATGTTTGGCAGTAACCAATTATACAAATTGGAAGGAATTTACTGTTGACATTTTTACAAGGATCAGGGGTTTTCATGAACTCACAGACACTTTTACAGACAAACAGAAATAGAGAATAAAGGTGACAGGGTCAAATCTTTATGGCCACTTAGGGCTTCGTAAGATTGCAAGTGCTTATTAAGTTTCCATATGTTGAGGCAATGCCAGCAAGTTGGCATGGTCAACCAGCACGGGTCTTTAAGCTTTAACTATTTTGTAAGTAAATTGCTTCAAATTTTGTTTGTTTGTGCATCTTTTCCATAGATATCTCTGTTCAAGAAGACTCGTCATGATTTTGTTGTCTTATTCATGGGGGCATGTATGAGGCCGCCGCATTATGCAATTGTTACTAGGTAAGTGAGCAATTCATTATTTATGCACTTGGTTGTATTTTCAGACCACTTGTGGTTGTAGCAATGTTCTGACCTAATTTTAAATGTTTTATATTTCAGCTACTGGTCACCAAATTGCAGCTTTTGCCCTTTTTTGAGCCAGTATGTGACAAGACTCCCCAATGTTTTTGATGTGCTTTTTCTTTTTGAAAAGAAAATCACAATTATTGGCTATTTAATTAGTCCTACAAAATTTCATATATCTTATAGCCGATCTGAAAGTGTTGAAAGAAAAAATAAGAATGAACAAGTGGAATAGACCAATTTGGTTTTGATCTGAAATACGTAATTTGCACAATTGTAATGAACTATATGGACCATTCCTATAATTTCATACACACACGGAACAGTGTTGAATAGTCATGCATGATGTCATGTACTATTCTTGATCAATTTTTTTGTTTGGCAATTATAATAATCTTAATTCCCATTCCTGTGAAATCAAGTCACTATGTCAAAAACGTTTATTTTCCCATGGGATTTGAACCCTTGAATTTTGAATTCCTATCAAGCTTTGCCTAGCCACTGGGCGGGATCTGCCTTGGCAGCAATTTCGTTTTCATATACTGTAAATGGCAATATATTCGGGCGCAGTAATTTTTGTGCTTGGCCAATTTTAAATTATTTCGCACGTCTTAATTTCTGTGCTCGTGATTTTGTTTTAACGTGCAGCAGTATATACAAAGACTATTTTTTCGGTGTATTTATTTTAGCACTGGATGAGTTTAGTGCAGAAAGCGTTAAAATAAATGTAGCATGAAAAATACTATCCCTTACAATGATGTATTCTGACTTAGGCTAATTTTCTGATTTTAACTTTTTGGGGTTTTTCATTGGATTGTTTGTTGGATAGAGATGTATAGGGTTAACATTAATTTTTATTGCATTGTTTTTGCAGCCTATGCAAAGGACAGACATTATACACACATTTACATGTAAGGAAAGACCGATTTGGCATCAACAAAACAGTACTGATAGCAACACAAATAGCACAGGTAAGCTTTGAGGATGTTAGCACTAAGTTTTTTTCTTGAACGGGCGCAGGGCGATTTTTACCGTATGGTCCTGACTTTTTGCGCCCGGTGGGACAGAAAAAATGAGACTAAGGCGACTATATTTTCCCTACTACAGCACCCCAGTCTTGACCTATGTAATTGTTTGTCTCTTTTTATTTGTGAAGAAAATGATTAGAAACATAGGCATGTTCGCAAAACAATACATATTCATCCGAAGATAATCAAATACGTTCTTCTTTTACTGATAAATTCTTGATTTCGGAATTGTACAAGTTTCCAAAATACTGATAATCTGGAAATTGTAAGATCCAGGAGCCACTTTTTTCAGATTTCTGGCGCCTGGTCCATGTTGGCTTAAGAAAAAGCTTAGCACGTCTCTGGAAATTGGATAATGCTCAGAAAGACTTGGTCCAGGGATGAAAATTATAGCTTGCTTGACTCAAGATTTTGAGAATTTAATTTCACTTAACATTCCCTTATGATTATGGTTATGATGTTTGTATAATTCATGGAAAGGAAACACATCAAAGTTCAGTAATGATTTGAAACATCTTATGCTGCTTTCATATTAAGCTTACATAGCTTTGCATCTTTGTACCTTTGTAGCTCTGTTGATTTGTTTTGTTTCACACTTTTGTTGCTTTGCAGGTTTGTCGCTTCATGTCACTTGAAACATGAATTCATTTCAACTTGAAAATCCTTGCCATGCGACAAAATTTTTGTCAATATCGATCATCTCAGCGACATGTAGCTTTGCCGCTACGACAACCGGAAGTGACAATTTTTTGCCAAAAATATATGTCACTCAGCGACAAAGCTACAAAACTACCATAGATTTACAGAGGAGATACAAGGCACGCTGCCATTTTTATTCCTGCATGGAGGCAAAATTGGGGGTATTCGGGTTTTTGCCGATGATGCATCGCACCTTGCCATAATGCGCAAATATTGAAACACGCACACACGCTTTGCGTGCAGGTTGGCGTATCATTCGCGTAAAGTATTATTTGCGCAGGTTGTCTCTACGCAAAACCAAGTCTCGGCACTCAGGAGTTGATTATGGCGGGAACCGAGTGGACCCGAATACCCACAATTTGAGCTCCATGGCTGATGACGCCATAACACGAGCTGGTATACAAAGCCTGGTATCTCCCTCTAAATCTATGAAAACTACAGAAGAATGAGAGCAGCATTAGTTCTCTCTATTCCTAGGCAACTCTTTAAGCTGAAAAAATTAAATGGTAGCAACTGGCTCCTTAATTGACTATGTGTATTTTTTACATTGGCACTTTGTGGAATTGGTCTGTAGTGACACGTACCCTATTGCACCCTTTTTACTTGTGCACCCTTTTTAGGAAAAAAGTTATCTGCACCCTTTATATTGTATCGATTTTACGTTGGCACACCCTCTTTATTTATCCTGCAGGCTTTGAAATAATGACCTCAAAACCAGGGGTCACTTATGAAAAAAACTAACTAATTAACCAACTTAATAAAAAAATAAATAAATTAATTAATTAATAAACAATGTATATATGTAAACAAATGAACAAGTAAATAAATAAATACTTAGAACATTAATAAAAATGTCATTTTCGAATATGGTGCTCCTCATACAGAAGGAATCTTCTAATCATGTAAACAATAAAATCGTAACATTTGCTTCCTGATTTCAGCCAGAAATTTAAGAAATGTATTCACTCCCTTTATGTATAAATATGTTTTGTTTCTTAAAAGCTATTTCATTTATAACGAAATAGCATAATATATCCAAGTTTGAGAGCCATGTTTTTGCAACAGTGTATTAGGTGCAGAATTCAACAACTTTGGGCCTGATTGCTGACTTTGTCATTTTAGCAGGCAATTAAGACGGCGATTTTTCAAATTCCTAGGTTGATTTCACTTATAATTCTGACTAAAAATGATATTTTTCTTTGTCTTTAACATAATTACATTAAAAAAACATTCGGTAATCTTAAGCACGTGCCTGACTGTAGTCTTAAATAGGACATTTTTAAGCTTTCAGGTTGATGGTTTCAGGATTCCTCTGGCGACCAATTAGTAATTTTTTTTGATTTGGTCGCAATTTACAGGGTTGTTCCTAGGAACGTCCAACTCTTCGATATTGATGCTTCTAGGAAAAGAAATATACTCCCAGTTGAATAAATGCTCATGGTGGTTTTTCCACTTGTGCTTTAGACTAAAACAGACAAACTAATTGTATTAAGCTTTAAAGGCAGAAAGTTAGAGATTCAGAAATTGTTGTCCAATCATGTCTGTGGATCTTAAACCAATTAGGGAGGTTTTTTTTATTGTTCTCATTTTTGTTCAACCTGTTTTATTTCTCAGGGAATGGGTTATCTCCATGCAAAGGGCATCACACACAAAGACCTCAAGTCCAAGAATGTCTTCATCGAGAATGGCAAACTTGTCATCACAGACTTTGCTTTGTTCAGTATTGCAAGATTATCAAGGGAAAACAGGTCAGTTGAAGGTGGAAGTATGAGTAGGAATTTACAGAGAGTATGGCAGCGAGACGTGGTGTCTGGGCGAAAATGAGGAGGGCGGAGAGAGTGATGATGAGATTGATGTGTGGTGTGAAGTTGAGGGATAGGAAGAAGACTGAGGACTTGATGCAGATGTTGGGTCTGGAAGAAGCATGGACAGTTTGGCGAAGGCGAATAGTATGCGTTGGTATGGGCATGTGCTGAGGAAGGATGAAGGGCATGTTCTTCAAAGGGCCCTTGATTTCGTGATGGGTGGTTTGAGGAGGAGAGGACGGCCGAGGAAGACTTGGAGGATGCAGGTGGAGGAGGAGAGTAAGAGGGTTGGGTTAGGAAGGGAGGACGCATTGAATCGGGTGAGGTGGAGGGAGGGAGTGAGGGCGGTTGCCGCGACTGTGAGGTGAATCCGGCCACCCCTGTGATGGGGATAAAACCGGATTTAAATTCTTGGCTAACTACTACTACTACTACTACTACTACGAGAGTCTAATAGACCTTCTCAAAATCCATTCAGAAATCTTCTGAATGTCTTATTAATCAATCAACATGCAATTTTCATCAACAAAACATTTTATCTGCAAGCAGATTTTTTTTTCATATTTTCACTGGGATGAAAATGATAATGTCTCGTATCTAGACTCTTTCATGGGCAAGATACGGTAATCTCAATTTTTTTTCCGAGAGAGGTTGCGTCCCTGAATTCCTGTTTGGAATGATACACCCATACACCAGTGTATAGGTATGGACCTCCACTATGATGCCAAAATCAGTACCATTGGTCGTACTATGGTCCCGATACTTAAGCGATTCATTGAAAATGCACAGTGAGTGCATCTTGAAAAAACACTGACGCTTAGCAAATGAGAAAACATATGCAAAGCTTCCAGGATTTCTTTAAGATGTCTTGGCAATCATCTCGAATGGTTTATCGATATATTTTCAATCACCTAAGCACCTCATTTGTATAGTTAATGGATGACTCAAAATTCACTCCATATACATCAAAAGATGCATAGAGATGTAAAACTTTTCCACTGTTTGACACTTTGTTGGAAAAAAATGTTGTCTAATCCTAAGGATCAACAACCTCTTTTGGAGAATGAGAAGTAAGTCCCATGATAAAGTTGAACCCTTGAGAAATTTTTTGCAACCAGTCTTGTTATTACTACCTTAAGCACTCCCTCCAGTGTGTTAGCATTTCTCTATTAACAGTTCCCATAATCTTGCTACAAATGACAAAATTGCTTTATTTCCCATTTGCATTTCAGGAGAGGAGACTGCATGGTAATACCCAATGGCTGGTTGGGTTATCTGGCTCCTGAACTCATCAAGGGACTCAGAATACGCACAGATGGAAACGCCGACATGGAGCTGCCGTTTAGCACCTATTCCGATGTTTATGCCTTTGGGTAAGTAACATCTGGTCCTTGTTGCCCTAACCTCAATCCCATGTAGGGTCACGGACAGGCACAGAGGGGAATGCCGACATGGAGTTGCCTTTTAGCACCTATTTCGATGTTTATGCCTTTGGGTAAGTAATGTCAGCTAGTCTTTTATGCCATAGTCTTAGTCCCATATAGGGTCCCAGGACAGGCACAGATGGGAATGCCGACATGGAGCTGCCTTTTAGCACCTATTCTGATGTTTATGCCTTTGGGTAAGTAATGTCAGCTAGTCTTTGATGCCATAGCCTCAATCCCATATAGGGTCCCAGGACAGGCACAGATGGAATGTTGACATGGAGCTGCCTTTTAGCACCTATTCCGATGTTTATGACTTTGGGTAAGTAATGTCAGCTAGTCTTTGATGCCATAGTCTCAGTCCCATATAGGGTCACGGGACAGGCACAGATGGAAACGCCGACATGGAGCTGCCGTTTAGCACCTATTCTGATGTTTATGCCTTTGGGTAAGCACGTCATCTGGTCTTTTATGCAGTACATGTAGTCTAAAGACTCAATCCCGAATAAAGTCGATAGCAAGGGCCGGCTGATTAATTTGTGCATATATCACCTTGTTAACTATGAAATGATTTCTTGTATTTATTTATTTTGCCAGAAATAATTTTTTTCTCTATACTTACTGCATCTCAAATGAGATGTGGAGTGAAACATGAATTTTAACTGATGGCTTACTGTATAAGTTGTATTTTTCGCGCTACATTTATTTTCACGCTTTTCGCGCAAAATTAATTTAGCGCGAAAATAAATGCACCGCGAAAATTACTCTGTGTTTGTTACAAAGGGAATTCCATAGTCGGTCAATGTTCACGGGCGCGAAGATAAAAACGCGCGAAATTGTCCAAAACTGGCTGTGCGCGAAAATATTGGCGTTTACAGTATTACAGATATACTTGTGCGTCATTGTCATCTAGTCTCGATCAAGTCAAGTAATGTCATGTCAAGTAAAACTTTTATTACTCCATAAATGGAAAATCAGGACATAATGAAAGCACATTTATACAACCAATTACATATTACAGGCAATAATTGTACCCCTTTGATACTGTGTATTGTGAATTTTGATAACCTGAGGAACAAAGGAGGATAGATATTGGCCAGTCAAGGCAGAAGGCAAACGCGTATGATCTTGAAATCAACTGACCTGCGAGTCAATCTTGTAGCGGATGACCATCACCACCCGTCACTTCAGCAAGCTTTGTAATTAGCAGGTCATTTACTTGTTAGAGAATCAGAGAAACTAGTTTTTGCAGGTTCAAATTCTGGCCGAAAAATCTTGGTATTTTTTTCAAGTCGCGGCTTCGTGAGGGAAAGAATATTCATTTCCGCACATCAATATCAGACTTCTTACATAAATCCATTACTGAGGATGTTCGTCACACTCTGCAAAAATGAGTGTATCAGGCAACAAACAAATCCTTTGATGATTTAGTTTTAGATGACCATTTCAAATATATAAGAAGCTGTTACTCATACCCAGTATTGGGATAGGATATATTGGGCACTATCAGGGGTACGTGTGAGAGTTCAGCTTTTAAGCTGATTTCAGCTCTTTTATGCCTTCAAAGAGTCATAATTTCAGCTTTTTCCTTCATTTTCAGCCAGTTTTGAGCATTTTGTCACTATTTTCAGCTCTTTTCAGTGTTTTGTTATCACCTGATTCTCATACGCCTACACTATGAAGTTAAGCTGTGTTCACACATTCGTCATGACTACTCCCGTATAGTTTGCGTGTGGGTCATGAGCGGCTCTAGAGTGAGACAACTTAAGCAATCGCGTTCACACATAAACACGACTTACACATTAACACTATTGGCTCATGAGCGAGACACCCACAATACTAGTGACTTGAAATCATATTTAGTCACGAGCGCTACATGGTTTAATTGCATTCACACTTGTAATCAGCTTGTGAGCAGCTCATGAGCTGGTAAAATAGTCATGACTAAATGCTCATGTGTGAACATGCTCTTAGACCCCATTGATTTCTACCTCATTGTACTTCAATTGGTTCACCATACTAATGTACTTTTCTTGTCTTACCCCTATTTACAGGACAATTTGGTATGAGCTTCTTGCTGGGGAGATGCCTTTCTTAAAGATGATGGCAGAGACCATTATTTTGCGGGTAGGCAAGGGTATCAAGCAGTCATTATGTCATTTACAAGCATCAAGAGACCTCAAGGTTAGTATAATCTTGTTGATTAAAATCATTTTCTTTCAGCAAAGTCCCATGTAGCATCACAACTTCAGTATGTAATTATCAGCTTCTGTAGGACAGATGCCATTAATTTCAC
>JXSR01S012014.1:30909-40979 GCA_000969725.1 Ophiothrix spiculata | reverse complement strand
AAGTTTGGTTTTGGTAGGGGTGTGCCACTGGGAAATTTGAAGGTACCACCCATGAATATATCAATTTTAAAGAAAAAAGGACCCATCCATATGTACCAAATTCCCCAAATTTTGATTTGAATTTATACAAAAATTGAAATTTTCTCCGAAGATTTACGCTAATTTGGTGCGAATTTCCTAATTTTTGTTTGAAATTTAGAAAAAAACCAAAATTTACGCTATAGGAAGAACTGTCAATCCGTAATGGCTGCCGTGGTCCTCTAATTTTATATATATCATTGTGCCTCACATAATAATAGCGTATAGAAAATGTTTTTGTTTACCACGTTGTAAAATACGATTCTTACTAGTTAATGATTTTTTCGTTTTTGATTGATCTTTTTTAAAGTATGGATTATTTAGATGATCAAGTACCTCATTCTTGTCTATGTCGATTTCTCCACCCTATTTGATGCCGTGATCATTGGTGATGGTCAAAAATTGTTTTGATCTTTTTTCCAATTTCTTGAAATCATGACTTTTAAATTAGCACATGTTCACCTTGATATTCAGGCCTATACATCGGAAGGCATGTGTTGAGGCTAATAATCATAATGATCATTCATGTTGGCATGCATGTTCATAAAAATTAAAAATGTATTTGTTTTCAACAAAATGATGTTTGATCTGAGATGGAAGGATATTTTAATTCCCTTCAAAATGAGGGGTCAACCATCTGAAACGAAGAAGAAATGCATGAATGGTGAAGTTGTTAGGCCGCTTTGATTCCCGTCCTACTGGTCTTCGAAAAATGGTGAGGGAGGGAGGCTTTTTTTTAATATTTAATTTGCAATGGTAGCCAACTGCTTTAATGACATACTGAAGTTCGAAACTTGCAGTGTATCTCAGAATTAAGCTTGAACCGATTCATCGTATCGGCCATCGTTTTGGGCCGATATTAATTACACCCTATCGGCAAAACACCGTATCGGTAAAATCACCTGTCTTTGCCGATGAACTTTACCGATACACAGACCTTGGCCGACTGGCACAGAGCTACTGTATAATAACTTCCGACCGGTACGAAATTGAGCAATTATCAAATAAAAATACTAGATATATTAGAAAAAATTTAATACAAGCAAAAACAAAAAAACAAACACTGTTAACGATAAACATGTACATAAAAATCACTTTATATTATGATTATTCCCGATATTTGACATTGAAACACGTACGGTAACCTCCAAGATTTCACTTGGCGTTATAATAATTTATGCATGACGTACGTTAGTGAAATCCCTAACACGGCGCATGATCTTTACCCATACCACAAGATCTGTGCAATGCATTATGGGTAAAAAACATCGAAATTATTTCTAGAAACTAAGTCTTATGTTTCTATAAAACTTGCTCAAAAAGAAACATTTGTAGGAAACTATGAAATTGCTGGGATTGATTAATCTTAATTATAATTTAGTGTGTTAATTTTAACAAGTAACCGATAGATTTTGGCATTTTCCAGCGTTACTCGAGTTACCATTTCACTGTGTGGAATGCACGCTTTAGAAAGCGTGCGATTTGAAAATCGGGTAAAAAATAAAAGGGTACGTTTTTAATTTTTTCCGTATAATGCGTGTTTTCGTAAAATGCGTACACTGAAATTAAAAAGCGTGGCACTCAGGCCCGTAGCCAGGATTTTTTCAAGGGGGGCGCAGATTTTCAAAAAGTGGACCTTTTGGAGGAAAATTTTTCGTTTTGGCCGACCCGAAACTAATTTTTGTGGTTTTGACAAAGTGACAAGCAAAAAAAAAAAAAAAAAAAAAGGTTTCAGTAGTTTTTCAAGCATTTTGTTTAGTATTTTAGTAAAAAACGACCTTGCATATGCATGTTTTGGTGGTTTAGGTCCTCTTTTGGTGGGTAATTAGGAAATTTTTGTGGACCTTTTTTGTACATTGTCAAATTTGGGGGGGGTGCGACGCCCCCACCGCACCCCCCTGGCTATGGGCTTGGTGGCACTCAAGGTAAATTTTAACCAACGGCAAATGCCGTCGGTGCCCCACACTGTTGCCGCGATGCCCAGAAAAACACAAAAGTACCGACGGCACATATGCCGTGCCCTTTTATATAGTTGCCGTAGTGCCCTTTTCTTGAAAAGAAAAAAGAAAAAAGAACAATTCGGAGACAAATTATGTGAACCCATGATGTTGTTTGAAAGGAAACATTCCCAAAATTTAATCCAAAATGTTTAATTAAACGCCTTGCATGTTTACAATACTTTAATTCACCATTTGTTGCCACAAAATTGCGAACAAATGTACTTAAAAGTCGCCGCGGTTAAGTTCCGAGAACCGGTTCCGTCAATGTAAAGGCGGGATATCCTGTGGACTATTTGGATGTTCAATGGCGCCGCCCTGAACGTAGATATCATGTTGTTTACACGAACAGGGCAGTAAAATATTCGCCAGAGAAACAAAGTTGTGTTGATTATATGACTTAATATATTTAATAAACGGGGTTTGAAGACAATATTTTGGCCACATGTTATTTTTGTAAGTCATAAATTGTATACAAATTCGCCAGGAAACGTAGTTTATTACAGGTGCAAAATTCAACAGTCATATACAGCCATGACGGTTAAGCTAAGGCAAAAAAAAAATTGTTTGTTTGTCCTCGCCCGACTGACCGTCAAAATTTGGCCCGACCGTGTGCTTTACAAAGTTTTTTTTTTATTTTCCAACTCTTATTTGAGGATTTTTCATGCAAAAAGATGTAAAAATTCACCAAGAGAGTCATCAAATCATAAAATATGATATGAATTGACATGAAGACCTAAAAATCAGCAGTATATTGTTCTCATTATAAGTTAAGTTTATTTCTTGTTCAATTTTTCAATTCTTTAAGGTGAGTTTCATGTACATTTATCACAAAAAAAATAAAAAAAAGCCGACCTACCGACCCTACTTTTTCAAAGGCCGTTATGGACAAACAAACAATCATTTTTTTTTGCCTAACGTGTGTGTTTTTTATTCGTTTAAATGGTTATGCAGTTAGCCGTAAACTCCCAGGCCTAATAATGTTGTTATAATGTTAATATAAAATAGGTCATTATACATGTTATATCAACAAAAAGTTGTAGAATAAAGATTCATTATGGTGTTTTATTAATAATAATTATTATAATCATGCAAGTTAAAAGTTAGGCTAAAAAAACCCGGTGAAAATAAAAAGGGTGCAAGGCAAAATTGATACAATATAAAGGGTGCAAGGCTAAAAAGGGTGTCATTTTCACTTTTTTAATAAAAAGGGTGCCTGGGTAAAAAGTAAAAAGGGTGCCTGGGTAAAAAGGGTGCAAAAGGGTGTCACTCCACACCCATTCCACACAGTGATTTATGCGCCATTTCCTCTTTCAACTAAATGCTGTAGTTTTTACAAAAGGTGGACTACTTCTTTCATCTTTCTAACATATATACCTTACAGTTTTTCGCTTTCCATTGGTACTACGGTAGTTAGAACTAAACTTTCTGTCAAAGTATGTGACCATGGCACTTGTACAAAAAAGCGTTACTCGCATTACCTTTTTCGGACATGGCAAAATTTGACACAACTTTGATTTACTTGTGTGCTCAAAATAAACAGCTTACAAGCAATTGAATGTATTTGTAAAATACCCATGGAATTGAAGTGCGAAACAATATAGTTAAATCTGCAGAACTAAAACATGTAAAAAGTGGGAAGCATAAAGTCTGTTACTCGTGTTACCGTTACTCGCGTTACCGATTTGTCCACTCAGTAGAAAGTGGTCTAATAATAGGTTTACTCCTAAAATTTGCATCATGTTTCTATTGCACAGTCTTGTAAACTCAAAAAAACATTCTAATTCAAAATAAGGGCAAAAGACACGATACTTTGATGACAAATTACAGATAAAACATTTCTGTTACTCGCCTTACCGTTACTCGTGTTACTGTTTTCTTTATTTGGTAAGAAAAACACCAACAATTTCTTTAAAATAATCTAATATGATTTGTAAGTGATATTTCTTCATATTTAGTCTGTTATAGCACAATTTAATCCCTAAAAAAATGAAAATCAATATACTACTTTCATTTTGAATTCAGTTGGAACTTGTGATAGTACCTGTGAACACACACCACCAATAGATCGCCTATTCATTTCTATGCAAAACAACCTCCAAATCATGGTGGATATCTTGGCTATAAAGCGACTGGTTGCTTCAACTCTTGGATTTATTTTGAGATTATAATCTAGAAGAGCCCACAAAGTGAAAAAATATATAGGGTAACCTTGATAATTTTTTGCTAGGTCGCCTCGAACATAGGAAATGCTCAAAATTTCATTTTCTCTAAATCGCTACCAAATTTCTCTAAACACTGAAAATCTGACCTCAAATATTACAAAAACAGCAAAATTATAGTAATCTTTAACCAGCCTGACTACATTTGACCCACAGAACATGATTCAAAAGAAATTTCATCAAAAGACCCAGTTCCCGCCATTTTTGAAGCTTTTAATTTAGAGAGGGCAACCAAACACTAGCTTTAGCATTGCTCTGTACGGGCCAAAAGCCTGTATTTAGTGATGTGAGTCCTTATACTAGCTAAAAATAAGTGAATTACTTCATTTTGTCTCTAAAAATATGAATTATGGTCATGTTTACTTGTCTATATTCCCTCATCACACTTAAACTAGTAGAGCACCTTTTATGTGCACTGCACTGACTGCACACATTGTAATCAAGTGCATCAAATAGGCTTACCTTGTAGCAAACACTCTGAGCTCGCTGCAATTAACAAACAAAATATTTAAGGCTGCAAGAATTTTTTAAAGTTACCTTTACTTGTCTTTTACCAGAAACTAGTGAAAAAGAATCAGAATGTTGGACCAAGTATTTGCTTTTGTCATCAAATACTTAACTGTTATTCGTGTTACCTCTGCTACTCGCGTTACCTGTTACTCGCGTTACCATTTTAAGGAGCTCTGTATTTACCTGTTGAAGTCAATGTTCAATTTTTGTGATTATTTTCTTATTTAGTATGATAGGTTTGAGGAAAATTCAAAATGACATAAAAAATAAAAAGATCCTTAAACAAAATATTGTATAGTGTGCATACCCACTGCACCTGACAAAGGTGTGCTTCTGGGGTGTAGGGGCCAGCAACCCTTCCACCCTTTCACAATCTCGCTACGAGTAGATCAAATAAGCCTCGAAAGGACGGATTAACAATCAGACTTGACCATACTTGAAGTGAACATAAGAGGTTTTACGATCCAACATAGGTGAGCTTTCCAACTTATGCCACGAGCTTCAACCATCTGTAGTTGTCATTGTGGAAACATTTCTTGATGCATCGGTGAAGGATGGTGCTGACTGTATCAACATCCCTGGCTACTCCCTCATTTGTTGATGGGATACACCTAGAAAAAGGCCAAAACTTGGGAGGCATAGCAGTCTACTGTCTCGAAGGAGTTGCCATCTTCCATGATTGCGTCATAGATCCTGAGGACCTCGAGTTTATGTTATCTAGACACCACCACTCTGTCTAAGTTGTCTACATTCAGTGCACAATCAGTCATCCTTCTTGGAGACTTCAACGTCCATCACAAGGAATGGCTCAGCAGCCGTACAACTGATGCTGCTGGTTGTCTTGCACTTGAGATGTGTAATAATGTGTCTCACACAACTTGTCAGAGAACCAACCAGAGAAGATCAGATCTTAGACTTGGTGATGACTGATCTCGATGGTACTTGTAAGACATTCCCAAAGCTTGGAACATCAGACCATAATCCAGTGGCGTAGCCAGGCCTTTCTCCAAGGGTGGGCAAACCACCCAAGATTTCTCCGAAGTGAGCGAAGCGAACGGAGCGTTCACCTTCATGGCCTGGGGTCCTTAAGGGGTCCAGGGGCAAAGCCCCGGTGTTGGTCGAGGGGGCGAAGCCCCCCAAAGCCAGAGTGCTTCTACAAATTTTGAACGACAGGAGAGACCATCTCCTGGGGCAAACTACTTATTTTAAATATCTTTCTTCCTTTTCTTCCTTTCCCTTCTCTTTCCCCCTTTTCTCTTCTCTTTCCCTTCTTCCCCTTTTCCTTTCCTTTTTTTCTCCTTTCTTTTTCATTTTCTCTTCTACTTTTCTCCTCTTTTTCCTTGCCCCCTTTATCTTTCTCCCAGATCTTAAAAATGTCTCCAAAAGATTTCCAAGGTGGGCAAATTGCCCACATTGCCCACCCCTGGCTACGCCACTGCCATAATCCTGTTCTTCTTAAACTGAAGGTGCCTCTTCACAGGGACAAACCATATACCAACGGAAAGTTTGGCAATATGACAAAGCCAACTTCTGGGAGATGAGAGGGTTTCTTGTGTCGGCTAACTGGTGTAGTGCTCTTCAGACAGAAAATCCAGAAGAAGCTTTCAATAATGTCAACACGATCATCAGTGATGCTATGGAAATGTTTATACTCAGGAAAACATGTGTCCAGGAAGACCGGTGTCAGACAAGGTTTGGTTCAAAGTAACCTGGTCAAAGCACATCTCTAACATTGTTTCACATGCTGAACAAAGACTCGGAGCCCTGAGAAGAGTGGCCAACAAACTTAATTGACCAAAGAGGCAGAGCAACCATCTATAAGGCAAGTTTAAGTTTATAAGTTCGAAGTTTTATGGAATACGCATCACTTTCCTGGATAAATTCCAGCCCAACAATACTCGGATTGCTAGATTCCATCCAGAGAAAGGCACTTATAGTTAATATTGCTGTGGATGAGGATGATGCCAGACAAGAACTTAACATCTGTTCGCTCCACAAAAGACGTCAGGTGGCAGCAGCTGCATTCCTATACAAAATGCACAACAGTCTATGACCAACAGACCTTCGAGCTCTGCTTCCTCAGCGATATATCATCAGAAGAGCCACCCGATCCAGTCTGTCCATGCCTTGCTATGCTCTTGCCGTTCCTGTATCCAGAACTGTTTTCACTGGCCGGAGTTTCATCCACGCAGCCGTGCATATATGGAATAACTTGCCAGATAGTGTAGTCCGTGACATCTCTGATAATGGTGTGACACCCTTTAAAAGGAGAGTGCATGCATATCTTATGTGATGTGTTTAAAGCTTTTCCCCAGCACTCCAGTTCTCCTTTTGCACTGTGAACCACTGATTAGGCTATGGAGATATCTATCATAGTGCAGTACAGGTTATGATAGTCTTTTCTTTCTGTTCTTCATGGGCTATTGTTCACTTCAGCATTTTATAAAAAAAAAACCAACCCATTTTTTCGCTGTGAATGAGCGTTTTACAAAAATTGCTTCCATTTCATGAAATTTGGCTGTTACTATCAGATATATATTATGTTACTATGTGATCCTGGTGTTGTTGATCAGCCTAGACTAGTATAGTTTATACTGATCACATAAATGGACTCCAATACAAACCAGACAACAAACTAACTCTATTCGTCATCTGAAATTTCTAGGTACCCATGTTGCCTATTGTAGCAATACCACTGCTACCTTTTAATTGGATATTCTGACATCTGGTAATGTCACTTTATTGTCAACCCCAACCAAGGTCCTGATATTATTTTGACAATGTCAGTTTGGTGGAACTCACAATTTGGATACGTATCCGAATTCGGATACCCACACACATTTCGTATTCAAATTGTGATACCCGTATCAGAATAAGGATATGGAGGGGTATCTGAATTCTGAAACCCTGTCGTGGCGCAGGAAACAAATCGATAGCGCAAGCTGGCAAGTACATGTAGAACATCTTTCTTGCATTTATGATAAATGTATCTGTGGAAATGTCATTTTCATCTGTGCAATTCCAGCGGAACAGCTTCGAAACATGTCCTGATAGCTTCTTATCACAGAAGGCAAAATAATTTGGCCAATACTTTGTTAGAATTTTAATAGATGACAAATGATGATAATGTTATTGACTTTTATACATACCGGTATGGTGCGCGGCGAAGCTGAATATTCATTTCAGCTGATATCCCGTTGCAGCTGTTTTTAATCCAAATTTGGATACGGGTATCAGAATTGTAATACGGAGTATCCAAATTCAGATACGTATCCGAATTGTGAGTTCCGCCGAACTGATGTCATTATGCATGTGTGGAATGCTAATTCCATTAGACACAAAACTATGACAATACTTGATCATGTCCTGTCAAATGATATTATGGTATTGAATAGTTGAAACTAAGCTGTTGGTAAATGACCCTGCAGTCAATGGTGAAATTACCCCTGCCGGGTACGAGTTCCTTAATTAGCCCTGTGGAAGTACAACTTATGGAGGTGGTATTGGAATTTTAGCCAAAAAATCTTTATGAAGGAAGTTGCCTATCTTTTTAGATTCTGTCACGCTTATTTACTTTTTTGTTTACCACGTTGTATAATCTTTTGGGTAAAAAATTACATCATAATTAGACAGTGATGTGGACAAAAAACATCTTAAGCAAGGACAAGGGAAACAAAACACACTTTTTGACCAAAACCTTTTGAAATATGATTACAAATCAGGCATAAAATGGGTAAATATACCCTAAGAGAGGATTGCCTGTAAAAAACATAACTTCAAATCTTTCCTAGTTTTGCTTGTCAAAACTACCCTAAATCCTTATGTTCATTCACACGGATGGTTACAATATTAAATCTGAATCCCCTGGGTCTGTTTAACCCTTGTCCTCCTGAGCTATTTTTTGAAACATGTTGGGTTGTTGCCCCCTAATATTTTGGAACGGAACCCCCTATGAACTTGGTTTTGCTATAGGTATGATCCTCCCCTATCCAACGATACCAAGATCATCAAAATTGGCCAAGGCGTTACGTAATTATGACGTCATAAAGTACTTTCGGATTGGAAAACCAGACAAAAATAGCCACCAAAATCAAAATTTTGCTATAACAGTTCTAAATAATGGATTTTCGTCGGGTTTTTGCTATTAAAGAAGGAAAATAATGATTCTAACATGTCTTGCAAGTTTGAGTCTTATAGCATGCATAAATTTTCAAAATGGTGAGTTAAAAATTTCTGGGATTTCACCAACCCCCCCTACCCCCCAACTTTGACGGCCTGCCCTAACCCCACCTTAGGTGGTACCCCCTAGTTTTTTCATCAAAATGACTGCAAAGGATGTAAAAGAGATTACCTAGATGCCTGGGGCCAGTTGCTTTTGCGTTTTTTATGAAGCGAGGAAAAAACCTTAAGGGGAACAACCCCCCCCCCCCCCTTCGGAGGACATGGGTTAACGGTTGTATGATTCCATACTTTTAATATCAAAATGTCCACTTTGGCAGACTATAATGCGCAATTATTGGAAACACGCACACATGCTTTGCATGCAGGTTGGCGTATCATTAGCGTAAACTATAATTTATGTGGTTTTTAGCTATGCACAACCAAATTTTGGTGTTTGGAGTAGATTTGATAGCAACAGAGTACCCGAATACCCCCAATGAGAGCTCCATGGCTGACAATGTCAAAATTTGTAAGATGTAGGGTTGATTCTTTTTTGTGAACTTTCACTAATCTCCACAGTGAATTTGGTGAAAATTGTAGTGCCTATGATATTTTGGTGAGTTTAACATGCACAAAATATTTACAAAATGTTATACATTAGCATATAAAACAAACATATCTTGAATAAATGAAACACAATATTTGTGTAAACTGTAAACAGCATTGTCTAGTTTTCTTAGCCCATTTTCAGGGACACAAAAAATAAATTTAATCCAACTAGCTGACCGTCAATTTTGCGTTAAAAGCGCAAGTCAACAATTTCTATTTTTAGGCTTATTAGCATTTTGGTAGTCACAAACTTGAGAACATTTTAAGAAATATATTTATAACATTTAGTAAGTCAAAAATCTGTCTTTGATTTTTTCCACAGTTCCAAATATGGCTACTAGAGATGTAGACATCTGGGTGCAGGACCAGCTCCACGATATCCTGGGTATTAGTGACAAGTACATAGCGGAATACTTTATCAGGTATGTTCATAAATGGGCTCAGTGCATGGTGTCACCTGTGTACAGGACCAGCTCCACGATATCCTGGGTAT
>JXSR01S012012.1:7603-19926 GCA_000969725.1 Ophiothrix spiculata | reverse complement strand
GGGTGCGGATTTTGCATCATTCAGTTCTGGAATCTATGGGTCTCAAAGACTAAGAATCAGTCAAGAACAAATGTGCAGACTCCATTTTGCACTTTTTATCTTTTCCACAGACTATACCTTTCAACTGTAAGATTTCTTTTCGGTCTTTATGGAGCAATATTAATTAAGGTGATTTCAGCGACATTTATGCTTCTTTAAACATGATAACAATCAAGCCAATTATATCCTTAATAAACACAAACACCGTCTTTTATATAGATGGTTTACATACAGGTTATAACAGAAAAAAATATACATTGTTATCTACGCTTCAAGAAACATGTTACACATTGTATCACATTGTCATTTACATATATTGAAAGACTATTTCTTCAACTACAAAATACACTTTGTTTCATCCAAATTGATGGTCTACAAGCAGAGATATGGCAATTATACTGCCTTACCTTTAAACCACCTGGGCTAGTTCATCCGATTAATTTACCGTAGCATAATATGGAACATAATGCCCCAAATAGCCACACGACAGGATAACGAGGTGGATTTAGTGTTCCATCCACAAAGGCATAAACCTCTTAATGATGACCCTGTCCGCAGATAGCTGTATTCTTAATGTTGGACTGGACGACAGAAAAATGTTTAAAAGATATCCTAGTTGGTGAGGCAACATATCAGCTAAATGGCAGAGTCAGCACACAAGCACTTTTAGACTAACCAAAGGTTTTGAATACAGGTCAAAGGAAACAACATCATTTCAACTTCTTTAAAACTCAAGTTTTATCAATTAAGCTAGAAAAAATAACTTTACCATTTAAATATGAAACCGAACTGTGTGAAAAAAAAAAAAAAAACTTCAAAAGGATTATTGCATTAAACATGTTGCTTTCTAGTTTCCACTAAATCGGCCCAAGTGGTTTTCATCGGCCTTTACTAAAGTGGACGTAACTTTTGACCCTGGTCATTAAATGAGATCACTTAAGCTGCCTGTGGTAGCCAGATAAAAAGCTAAATTTCAAATAAGGGAAAGCTTGTGACTTCAGTGTTTCTATTTTCCTCACGATGTTGCTAACAAAAATGTATAATTTTTTCTGTTACAACCTGTAGATATTTTATTGTTTGCTTTTATGACTATGACCAATAGCACAGACGACTTGTTTATGTTGAAATATATTTTATAATGTACTAATCGTGATTTATTCCCTGTAGTTTCAATAAGCATGGACCTATGGCAACATTAGTTTCTTGTCATGTATATTTTTTGCATATGGCATCCGGTCAATGTATGCGACTCAAACTTTACAAATGCTATGCAGGTTCTAATATTGAAAAAAATATATGCTAAATTTTCCACCAGATTGGAATACCAGACGTTGAATAAGTTTGAACCTACTTTAGGGTAAAATTAAAGATGGTGAATTCTGTTCATAAAAATAGCAAACGTCTCAAAATATAATATTTATGGGGACAATTTTGGTGTAATTAGTGCAACATTTTACGCAAGACATGTTTGACATCTGTTTGGAGCATCTTGATGTTAGATTTTTGGCTGCGGAGTAGGCGACCACAATATTCATGTGATATCTGAAGGTATTAGTTTTTAAATAAAATGCTGACGTTGATTATAACTCACTTGCACGTCTGATTTGGTAATAGTCAATTTATTAGCAAAGTGAAGTATCAAAGGCGTCGAATGTTTGCGTTTGCTTTATTATAGGGATAAGATGACCATTTCATACAACCTTTTCTAAGTTTCGTGCATATCCTTAGCGACATGAAAACTATCAAGTGCGAGGAGCTGACGCTTATAGCCAATAAAAGCTTGATAATTCAGCATTCCAATTCAAACACGTAAGGGCGTGAATGATCAAATAAAGAATAATAATAATCGGACGAAAAAGTTCATAATGGAATCAGATTTAAAAATAATTACCACAGTAAACAATTACAGCGTGACTGTCTGACGTCACGCAGCTAGCAGTCTATTAAGTGGCCTTGAAAATGTGCATTATCTAAAGTCTTTGTTAAGTTTCATGAGTGCGTTTATCACTTTTAAATAACTTTATTACCGAAACAAGCGTTTTGTTTTTGAGTCCTACTAAAATGTAATTTACATCTACGTATTACAATCATCATGACAATAAAAGTCAAATTTACTTCGAGTTTTTAAGATCAATAACGTGAATGACTCTGGGTTATTAGTGCCACTTGTCAGTTAAGTTTGTGTTAAGTTGTTTCAAAATACATTTTATTTCACAAATTTTTATCAAAAAGTTTTCTTACTGAAATTAAAATAATCTTTTTGCAAATGGAGTTGAAGATTCTGCTTAAGGAAGTGACTCTAACAGTCATTATAAAGTAGGGATAACGTTATAATATGGAGAGGCAATCTATTCTATCTATGCGTTATCATAAAGTATATTTGTTTTTGTTAAGATGAACGGTTAATGTCTTGCGGCGTCTTTTAAGTGTGTAATAATTAAAGATGTAACGAAAATTTTATCCGTGAAACGGTTCTTCCATTCATGAAAGTTTAAAACATGAAATGTGACCGTCCAGCCCAAAGCAGCAGTAAATGCCAGCACTTGTCATTTTCACTTTTTTAACTATTTGCAAAGACCATGCTTTAAGGATTAAAATGACACCTTAATCAACTTCACACGATATTCAGAAGTCAAGTTATGGTCCTTCAAAGGTTGTCAGGGAGATAAACGTATAACTGAGATAAACGCGTTCAAATATTAGTAAGCCCTATATTTTCTGTTGATCGTCTTAAGAATATGCCAATTAATTTTACATTTCCTATCAATTTCTTGAAATGAGACTTTGCTGGTATTTTGAAGTAAGCACTAGGATTGTGAATCTGTCAAAAAATCAATTTCGGCAAATTATGACCTTGACATGTATTTTCACTTATAGCGCAAAATGAAGTTTCTGGCATTTACTGCTCATACGGGCTGGAAGGTCACAAATAGTATACAAATATATAATGACTTTAAGATCTCTGGTCAAAACTATGGAAAAAAGGGACTAAAATTTAGCTATTTTACTGAGGGGCGTAGTCCGCCAGTAGTAAAATAACTAAATTTTAATCACTGAAGGATAATAGTTTTGATCCAGAGATCTGAAACTTTCAGTATATATTTGTTTTATATACTTAATCAATAAATGTTAAAGTAATGCAATTTTGACCTGCCCATAACCCATTGGTCTAATTTAGTAATTAATCTTATTAAAAAGGCACTAACAAAATGCTTACCATGAATGCAAGTAATAGGTTAATGCGCGTATTGGCTTGCGTGCGCGTGTTTATTGCGTGCATAAGTCCGTGCGTGAAAGTAATACGGCTATAAATAGCTTTCAAAACCCGTAAATAGTCTTTCAAAACTCGTAAATATTTTTTGTTTTCAAAAGAACTATTTACGGGGTTTTCTCAAGGTGGATGACACTATTTGAAATAATGTCATGAGGTTTTAACACGCTTCAATTTATTAATATAGTATATAAAGTAGAATATAGAGTAGTAAGGAAGAAGGTATCAGCTTCATTTGACCTTCAATTCATTCTGTGGGTGAAATAAACTCGTATACTTAGTATACATATACTCACCGTTTTGGTTAAAACTTTGTTGGTTTATTAAAACTCTAGGTGATGATTAAACTACAACACAATTCTATATAGGCTTATTATTTGTCAAAATGCAGGCTTTAAGATGAAATAATACATTTGATGAAGAGTTGAGACTTGATCGAAACACCTTTTTAAGACCTTTTAATTGATTAAAATCAATTAATGTACGCAAAGGTACAACTTATTGCTCGATATCTGAAAGAATTATTTTGATACCAAAATCAGCCATTGGAACTTTCGTTCTCCCACAGATGTAAAATATACTGAAGATATACATAATTTATTTTCCCAACTTGGGGTCATACTGACATTTCGTTTTGAGAACAACTGTGTCATATTTAAATCACCTAAAAATCAATGTCAGTCAAAAACGTAGAACCATTATTTCGTTTAAAAATGCATCTTTTTACTTGAACGACTTAAATATCTTTTTTTAAAGAAGAAGAAGAAGAAAAACTCCCTTTACTGTTATAGTTATATATATTCCATCAATATATCTACGTTTTAGTTTCCCTCATGGCTATCTACAACCGAATAAATAGTGATGAAAAGTTATGTAGTCTTTTTTTGTCAAAATGCTAAAAATTTCTGACATGTACACTCTTGAATTGGGATCATTTATGTACAAATAAACCTTCAACGAGCTACCGCCAGCATTTACAAATTATTTTAAGAAACGTTCGGAAATTCATAACTATTCGACAAGACACAGAGACAACTACCAATACACTAATTATAAAAGAACTTTTTCTAACCATTCTGTTCGAACTACAGGCCCTCATCTTTGGAATACTCTTGATAAATCAATTCAAAAATCAAAATCGTCCAAAAACTTTCGCTGTAAGTTGAAACAACAACTCATTTCAAATTATAAATAAGTCAATGTGTCTTTACATTTTGATAAAAGCACCTACTTTCTTTGTCAGTCCCTTTTCTTGAGCACCCTGTCCTTGTCTTGTCCAATGGTTGTCGGTGTATTTTGTTTAACGTATTTTCCCTTTTGTTTAGGGGTAATACATCTCACGGGCCTTATTGGCCTTCCCGTATTATCCCCCATAACTGCATTTCTTGTTCACTGCTTTTGTTGTATATTGCATTTTATCTTTTGTTTGATTTTGATATTTTTTATGCATTTGTTGTGGAAATAAAATTGAATGAATGAATGAATTGAATGAATTTTTCAAGTCTTTGTATTAAATTTTCTAATTTCACTCTTAATGATTTGTTTCAGTTCATTCAAAACGCTTGACTTTTGATACACTTTAAATTTTATTAAATCATCAAATCACTAGACTATGACTTTTTTACTTTATTTATAAAGAAAGCTATTAAAAAGGTATGTGCTGTTGTACGTGAGGAACGTATCGCTCATGTTGATAGCCTGTCGGGTATGATTCGTATCAATTTACATTTCATTGTTGAGCTGCCAAGTGTTTTAGGCATATGCAACTTACAAAAAGGAAATAAGCAAATTTTTTAGAATTTCCTGTCAATGAAGTCAAGAACCTATTCTAAACATTGATCAGCAGCACTAAATACAAGGTGTATCAAAATTCTTTGTACCCATACGTTGTTAAATTTTCGGAATGTTTTCCATAATGATGGGAATACTTTATGGTAACAATATTTAGTTTTTAATTTTTGGTGTAGTTTTAACTTTCTTAAGAATTTATTTCATGTCAATAGCATGTTGCATTCAGAAATTACATGCTCTTGAAGGAAAGGTGGTGTTTTTGTCGGAACGCTTGTGTTTGAAGAATGCATTGATTTAACCCCCGCCCTTCTAACGGATACAATCTTACCTATGGATTGTTTTTTCTGCTGCATAAAAACACAACAGCAAATGATCCTGGGCACTTTAGCAATTATAAATTAATCAATTGCGGTCATTATGATTTAAAAATTTGGAAGTTACTCCTACAGATAAGGGAAGGATAAGTCATCAAAGTTCAGATGCGGGCGCGGGTTTTATGGTTATCACTATGCATATTTTGAATTTGCCATTTTGAAAAAAATATCAAAATGCTCTGGTGCTGACACTTACAAGAAATGTTACAAGAGTTATTCTTGTTGATTTTTAAGCAAAAACATCCATGGAATTCTGATATCTAGAAATTTTATAGCAAAATTTGATTTTTCACATTTTGTTCTCGAAAATCGCAATTTTCAAATTAGTCTTACTTTATGACATCATAAACACGTAATACATTGATCGATTGTGATTATTTTGCTATGAACCTGTAGGAGAGACTCCTGGCTATCCTATGGTACCAAATAAAACATATTTATGGTTGTCAATGTCAACATTATAAGGCAAAGTTAACCACCTTTTTCGACACCATACGACCAACGGTAGACAAAGGTTAGTGTGTGTGTTATTTGTTAAAAACTGTAATTGTACCGATCATCCGTTAAATGATCATAACTCCTAGAAACAGTGGTTCATTGCCTTCAAACTTTCAGACATTAAAGCCAAGATTTTTTGCTACTCACTCATAGCATGAACTTTGAAATTTTAAAACTCCTTATATTTTTAATATTTTTTTGAAAATCAAATACACCTGGGTACAAAGAATTTTGATACACCCAGTAGGCGAGAATTATGGGGCTATCACTTCATCCGCAAGTAAACATAATCCCACTTAGTTGTGCGCCGTAGATACTGTGTTCAGCGACGCACGCGCTCAGTCTGTATCAATACACGATGTGAAGAGGTCCGCCTATTTGGTATTGATCAAAGTCACACCGCCCTGGAAGCTTCTCCCGGTATTTCTCCAGACCTGCTAATTGGCCCAATTGCTCTTCAGCTTTCTTCTATCGACTCATGACCTTTGCCCTGGGAATGTTCGGAACCCAGGGGGGAACTCGCACTTCCAACTCTGCAATGTAGGCCTATGGGCTGAATTATCTACTGCGCCTTGTTATACCGTGTAGCATGGTTTTATCCCGGGTCAGTGGCGTAACCAGACCGGGGGGAAGGAAAGTTTCAATATATATTACATAGGAAATGTAGGCCTACTGTGCAAAACCCTTTGCTCAAATTTTGGAAATAACCTGAGAGAAAACTCTAGTTTTCACCAAAAATTAAAGTTATAAATGTTAGCAAAATCTGGATTTGCTATATGAAAAATGTTGGGGTGTACCCCGGGGGTGTACCTTTTTATTTCGCCCCTGCAAATTTGTCTTGCCCCTGCTCGCCCTCTCAAATGCCTGGTTACGCCACTGTCCCCGTGGTTTTATCCCAAAGTTTCAATGGGCCTACAGTTGTTTTTTTTTTCCGTGATTTTAAACAATGGCGCATTAAATGTTATATTAAGCATATCATTACACTGAAAAATGGTCCAAATTTGACTCATGATCGGGCTCATGATGTTGCATTTTTCTTTTCTTTCGAATATAGAGACCATCATCGTATCAGTGCATGTTTCCCATCATGTTACCATCTCTGTTTGAGATGATCATCCACTGAGCATGCTGAGTATTTGGCCGCTTGGCAATGAAACAAATGGGCCTACCCAAGAGCGGCCTACCCCTTGCCTGTTTAGGCTATTCTTATACTATTACGAATGCGTAAAATTGCATGATTATGCTGCTACGGTGAATGGCTTTCACGAGTTAGAATTTTCAAAGTTGAAGACTTTCGTTGCTAGCATGGTACCAGTAATCATGGTATCATCATCATAAGTATGTGTAAGAATATAGGCGTGACACAATAAGGTCAAATGACATTGCAAAATGCTGTTAATTATAATACGAAAAGAAGCGAGTCTGGACGAAATGGGCCGATAAGGACACATGGTAAATAATCGGAAAATATCGAGTGGACATGGCTTGGAAATTTCAGGTTTAAAAGAAAAATAGTATATGCAACACTTTATTCAGTGCCTGCATTGAAAATAGACATCCTATTCTAGCTGAATTATCAATCTTTAAAATGTTGCGCAGAACCAATTTTGACATTTTTTCGGTTCATTTTGCCATAGCAACTTAGAAAATGGCGAAAAGATTGAAGTGAAGTGAATGAAAATAAAATTCAATATTTGAAAAGAAACATCATATTTTCAGCATATTATCCTTTAATTATTTATTTGTAAGTTCTGCAAACCTAATTTAGTCATTTTTTCAGTATTTAATGCTTTAGTTTCTTCGTAAAAAATTAAACATAGAAAATCAGTCCGTCGACATTTTCCCGTAATTGAATCAGGAAGTGGTTTCATTATGACAAATATTGCCTAAAATATAGAATTAAACACCGCGAAAAACATTTGTAGATATTAACCTTCCAGGGCGGTGTAGATCAAAGTATAGTAATAATTTGATGCACAAAATAAAAAGAAAGACGTCTACATGCTTACACACACCAAACACTAAATATAATCATATTGGATAACATAAGAGAATTATTGAGATTTCGAGCTCTTATATGGGTACATGATCACGATTCCACATTTATGATTAAATATATTCATATCTTTTTTTATTATTCGAGACTTTATAGTGCGAAACGAAACGAGCATAACTGGGGCCGTTTCAAATTTATACTGGCAAGCTGTTTTCAAAATTCTGACTATTGAGCCTCTTACACAATTACACTATCGAGCCGTTTTGATATTAGGGCAAAGGAGCCTTTGGACCAGAGCCTTTTTTTTCGGATTAGCGAGCCTTTTTAAAGATAACATTTTGTCTTAGTTGAATAACGTGTTCCGACTACAAAGCCTTCGGATTAACCAGCCGTCAGACTGGTGAGCGAACTCCACTTCATTAACTAACTGCTACGTATGCAAGTGTTTTGACCTTTTTAATAGAGACAAGCTTCAGAGCAAAATTGATGACTGATACCGCTGTTACCTCGATCATAAGAACATGTTACCTTGATCATAAGAACACATTCATATCCAGACATAGCAAACAATTACTGTTTTGGAAACACACAATATGAAAGTACTTGCTGATCTGGTGAATAAAATATAACAAGTTAACAGGAGTACCATTGTAATTTTTCACCACATCAGGATTTGAAGTGGAGCTGAGGGGGTTCTTATGATCAAGATTATAGGGTATTTGCATTTAGAGAACAATTACAATGATCGTCTTTTCTTCTAAATACCCTTTTACCGAAGGCTTTCAGGTTTGGAAGCCGACGCAAATGTAATTTACATCTACGTATTACAATACTCATGATAAACAAGTTACCTTGGGTTTATTAGATCAATAGCGTACAGGTTGTAACAGAAAAAAAATATACATTTTTGTAAGCTATATCATGAAGAAAGTGAAAATGTTGAGATCACAATTTTTGTGTGTGTTTGAAAGGCTATTTCATTGGCTACATTTCATTTAATGGTCAGCTGCAAAAGTTACGTCAATTAAAGGCCGGTGAAAACTACCTAAGACGATTTCACTATTCTATGAGGGTGTGAATTGCTCAAGCTAGGGTTGCAGTAAACCCTTTT
This sequence comes from Ophiothrix spiculata, assembly GCA_000969725.1. Classification (NCBI taxonomy): domain Eukaryota; kingdom Metazoa; phylum Echinodermata; class Ophiuroidea; order Amphilepidida; family Ophiotrichidae; genus Ophiothrix; species Ophiothrix spiculata. The sequence goes on along the minus strand of JXSR01S012012.1, from coordinate 10,846 downwards.
GCCCCAGGGAGTCCAGGTAGTGATTTAACCCAATGATTAGAACAGCTCTGTAAAGTGTGCTGAGGCCGTGTGGAAGTACAAGTCAGGAGGACCGCGTAGTGCACTATAAATCACCTGCAATTTATTTATTTTTTTCATTTACTATAATTTCCATGTAAGCAGTTTTTTCATGATATGATGAAGATTAACAATGCAGAGAGATAAAATGACAAAAGGCACACGCTCAAAAACTTTCATGATTTTTCATATGATAAGAATAGTTCACAATTAAATCTTTGATAAAATTTATGTTTTAATAAGTTAAAATATTGCTCATATCCTAAAGTAAGCATATTGTCTTAAAGAATCGATATCTTCGGTGGAAAGCAAAGAGTTTAATGCAATAACACTTTTGTAGTTTTTCACACAGTTAGCTTTCATTTTCAAAGCGTAATATGGTATAAAATTTTCAAATAAAAAGTTATTTTTCTACACCAAATGATAAAACTTGAGTCTTACAGAAATGATGGTGTTTCCTTTGACCGGTTAGTGTGCCATTTTAGCTGAAATGTTGCCTCACCAACTAGGATATCTCTTACAAATTTGTTTTGCCGCCCAGTTCAGTATTAAGAATACTGCAGCCTATTGGAAGGTCATAGGGCCCGTTGCACTTAATGTTTAGTTTCCTGTTTCAGCCCGCCCATTTCATTATTCATGATTTGAGATGGTTTCATTGTTTTTTAATATTTTAAAAGAAAAAAGGCAAAGTATTTATGGCTCAAAATAACAGGCATCTCCCAAATGTTGATATAAAACAGTTTCCATTGGATGGGTGCATGGCACATGAGTAATAATGAAAATATTGGCATTGCATACTCAAAATAGCGGATGCTGGTTTTGTTCATGGCAAATAATTTTTGACATTTGTATCGCCCAAAATTGAAAGTTGAAAATGGAAAAAATGCATAAATGTTTTTGTGCATAGACAAACACAAAAAATGCTGGTATGTGATTTACTGTACTGTATGGATACTATGTCAATTGAATTATCTCCCACACTTGGATTCTACAAAAATAATGAATAATGAAAAGTGACTGCCCCTCTATTTAAAAAGCTGCAACAGGAAACTAAAACTCGAGTGCGAAGGGCTTAATTAAGTAGTCTATGCCTCTGTTCCATCCAATATGGATGAAACACTAATTCAACCTCGTTTTCCTGTTGAATTTTGTATGGCTGATCTAGGGCATTATGTGCCATTATTGCGATATCGGTACATGGATCAGATGAACTGACCAAGGTAAGGGTCAATATAATTGCCATATCTCTGCTTGTAGTCTATCAATGTTGATGAAACTAAGTTTAATTTATAGCTAGAGAAGATGTAAATAATTGACAATTTAATACAAAGTATAACATTCTTGTTTCAGCGTAGATACCAATGTATAATTGTTTTTCTGTTACAACCTGTAAATGACTTTTTGTTATTAGTTTGTCACTTGTCAAGCCCGTGTCCAGTCCTTCCTAGTATCGTTAACGTATTACTGAACAAGTTTGGCCTTTGCTTTAGTCTTCCAGCTGAAATCAAAACCTTCTCGATATGAAGATGAAATTGGTCCTTGAGCAAGTGATTGAAACATTTGTGATGGCTCACCCCCAAAGTTGGGACTTTGCAGATGATATCAATTGAGTTTTTCATTTCATCTGTTGCAGCATTTTCGAAGCTTTAAAATGACACCTTACATTAAATTTTACAACAGAAAATCTGCTGGAAATTCTTATTATTTTCTTTATTTCTTGCTTCCTATTTTCACCTGTTTCTTGAAAAGCGTTCTGTCGCAAAGTCCCCCTTTTCGGGGTGAGTCATCACATTTATGATAAAGTGGATATAATTTACATACTGTAGAGGTAATTAACTTAATCTATAGTCTCATCATGAAGTAAAGGTCACATGTTTTTGTTAGATGAATGGTCACTGTCTTGCGGCTACTTAAATTCAGTTCAACGTGTTTAATCATAAAAAGATGTATAACAAATATTGTACCAATGAATAACTTATGGTGTTATATAAAGTAAAACAGGTCTTGCATTAATCAAAAGTTAAAGCCGTGAAATAGATTAGGAGCACACTGTTCCAGCTAATTGAAAATTCAAATCGGTGTGTGGTGGGGTAATTGAATCTTATTAATTGTTTTGGAAAAATAGTATTAGATTTTGTGTTGAGAGGTAATAAAAGGAAAATATTACTTGCATTAAATATCTTTACAATTATTTCTTATCAAATATGTGTGCAATCTTGCGCAATGATATATTCCACAAAAAACCTGTCCAATCTTTTTCATGACATTTTGGTGTCATACTTCATATCATTTAAAGCATGCATTAGATAATTTAGGAAATGAACTTTAATATAAATTTATATAGTTTCACATCAATCTAGAGTTGAACTTGCACCTTATATCAAATTTTTGTGTAATGTTTATGCAATCGCATAATTTTCATATTGCACTTTTTTGTTTGAGTATACTGATAAAAATTTACAGGTGTGTTTTCCATAACATTTTGTACTTATTCAAATATAACTGTAAGATGACCTTTATACTGGGGTCACTGAAGAAAACGCGTGAAATTTAATTTCCTTTTCGTTTGCCTGAGCTACCGATTGAGGATGTCTGTCAGGCAACATTTCTGCTAGATTCCCTTAAAGTACAGGAACAGTATGAAATCAATATGTTGTTATATGAGGTTGTTCATTGCTCGTTACAAATATATATAATAATATTCATCATAAACATGAAAGCCACGTAGGTGCAAACACTATCTTGACAAAATTTACATCAAAGTAAATGAACATGAGCCGATTGAAGACATCGGGTTAAGTTTCTGAATTATCGGTAACATTTGAATTATCGTTTGTATTTTTTAAAGGTAAGTGTATGAATAAACAATTATATAAGACTGGGCTCTTTATGGTGCTCTGTATTAGTCCATAAAAAACTCTTCCCTCAGCTTCCCGCACGCATGGATGGATGGAGTGACGGTTGGTTGGATGGAGAGATGGATGTATAGGTGGGATGGATAAAAAAATCATCTTTCCAACAAATTTCTACGTAAGAAGCTGTTTATGCAAAAACGCCACTTCCGACTTTCCAGTCATTTCGTAAGAACATGCCTTGTTTAAATAACTTTTGATCTTAAAAGTCTACTTAAATATGCACTTATTTGTTAAAAGAAAATGTTGACAATCGGGGTCTACACACGGGAGC
>JXSR01S012011.1:15895-33901 GCA_000969725.1 Ophiothrix spiculata | reverse complement strand
TAAGGAACCTAATAAAGTTGATTTGGTTTACTCCTGGCTAGTGCAAAGGACTGTTTTATGACACTTATATGGTAGACTTAATAAAAATTGTTCACAGTTTAACCCTTTTTTGGTCATGTTTCCGCGTTTTTCTGCCAAATTTGATCAATTATGGCCAAAAAAGTATTAAATTTGACGCCAATTGATTTTTTGGCACAACATTATAATACACGGTGATTTTTTACTCGTTGAACAAACATTTGGAAAAAGAATTGAAGACATATACGAAAATCACTAAATTTTGGTTATTTTTTACCTTTTTTGACCTTTTTTTAGTCAAAATTAACCACAAAAATGAAGTTAAGTCCCAAAATACTGTAGGCAGATGTTTTTGTGATTCGAGTAACCTAAATGAATGATTTAATTTTGAACAAAGATCATTTTGAGGCCAAAAACTGATTTTTTACCATTTTCGTGATTTTTCATGATTTTTGGCTATTTTGGGTCATTTTGACCACTAAATCAAAAAAATAATTTTACCATCCACCCACACGCTAATATACACCCCTTGAGGATATGATTCCACGTGGATGGAAAGCTGTAACATGATTTGCCCACAAAACGTTTTTTTAAGCATAATATTTGCTGTTGGCTGGTAGACTAGAAAATACACTGGACTGAAAAAGGTGTTTTGCTCAACTGTAGTCACGTGGGAATATATCAACCACCTCCATATTATGCTTTAATTCTTTGTCGGGAAATAATGGTAAACTATTTCTGGATTCCTTACAGATTCTTCAACCATGTTTTTCTTTGTGAATCTGTACAGCTTTCCGGAAGTCTGAGAGGTAGAAGTCGGTGTCATCTGAAGTAAAATACTCATCGAAGATCTGATACTCAAATTTGTGGCTATTATAGTGTATATGCATTTGTCAATTGATACTCCGTCATTCTTAACAACGTGGCAGATTTTCCTTGTCTGCACTGGTGCTATTAGTGTCCGGATTGTTTTTTCTTTGACTTATTACACACATATATAATCATCAACCCCTTCCTCTCATTAGTGAGACAAAGTAAGAAGGTTGATACTTTTGTGTAGGTCTAGGTAAGTGGTCACAATGTGTTCTAAATCTTCCTCATCTATTGCTCCCAGTACTGCTGATCCCAGTGTACATTACATTGGATTCCCACAGAATGCATTGAAGTGAAGAGCCTTACCCTAGTACTCATGCATTGGTTATCACTTTTGAATTAATAACTGCTGCAATTGGAAATCCATAATCCACTCCTACTATAATGACAATATCAGGTACTGCACCATATGTTTCTAATCATTAAAGTCTTCTAAGTCAACAAAGCCAGTTTGGACTCTGATAAATATGCGCACTCCTAGATCCCCTTCTCTCTTGTAGCTTCAAGTTCTACCTATGGACCATTCCTATAATTGACATACTTACGCCGTTGATGGGATAAATCGACAGAATCGGACGGGGAACTCGGAACTGATTGACGTATCAGAAAAAATCAACATGAAGTACTACGCACAGGCTAAGGAAGACGTATTTATATTCTCTAACCAGGTTGCAATATCACAAGTATTATTGGTTTTTTTTGTTGGTGTGTGTGGGAATGGGGTAGGTGTTGTTGGGGCAGATGTATGTTGATTTATTATAACAATTATACGTCTTACATATGTCCATTATTAAATCTACTATTACGCGTTTGTCACAAGTGTGAAATGTTTATATAAAGAGAATTTGAACAAAAGTGAAATGTTTATATAAAGAGAATTTGAACAATTTCACCGTAAAGCAAATGGTAGGAGTTTGTATAATAACCCAGTCCTACATAGGAGTCTACTTGATGTTTATACTGGTATTTTTTTTAAATATCCAAAACCCGTTTTGATTCGATTGTTTCTTGTTTCTTTCTTTAAAGCAGAGCATCATACTCTGTGTCGCATGCTTAATTTTTATAACGTCCGTATTATGCTTCTTTGTCAGGAAATAATGTTGTAAACAGATTCTTCAACCATGTTTTTCTTTGTGAATCTGTACAGCTTTCTGATCCTCAGATTTGTGGCTATAGTGTCTGTATTTGTCAATTAAGACTCCCTTATTCTTCAGAACGTCTTAGATTTCCCCGGTCTGCACTGGTGCCATTAGTGTCCGGGTTGACTAATTGCGCATAAATCATCAACCCCTTCCTCTCAGTAGTTAGATAAAGTAAGAAGGTTGATACTTTTGTGTAGGCTAGGTAAGTGGTCACAATGTGTTCAAAAACCTTCCCCATCTATTATTCCCAGTACTGCTAGTAATCCCAGTGTACATGACATTGGATTCCCACAGAATGTATTGAAGTGAAGTGCATTGCCCTAGTTACGTTCTCGTGTACTGGTTATCGCTTTTGAATTAATAACTGCTGCAATTGGAAATCCATAATCCACTCCTACTATAATGACAATATCAGGTACTGCACCATGTGTTTCTAATCATTAAAAGTCTTCTAAGTCAACAAAGCCAGTTTGGACTCTGATAAATATGCGCACTCCTAGATCCCCTTCTCTCTTGTAGCTTCAAGTTCTACCTATGGACCATTCCTATAATTGACATACTTACGCAGTTGATGGGATAAATCGACAGAATCGGACGGGGAACTCGGAACTGATTGACGTATCAGAAAAAATCAACATGAAGTATACGCACAGGCTAAGGAAGACGTATTTATATTCTCTAACCAGGTTGCAATATCACAAGTATTATTGTTTTTTTTGTTGGTGTGTGTGGGAATGGGGTAGGTGTTGTTGGGGCAGATGTATGTTGATTTATTATAACAATTATACGTCTTACATATGTCCATTATTAAATCTACTATTACGCGTTTGTCACAAGTGTGAAATGTTTATATAAAGAGAATTTGAACAAATTTCACCGTAAAGCAAATGGTAGGAGTTTGTATAATAACCCAGTCCTACATAGGAGTCTACTTGATGTTTATACTGGTGTTTTTTTTAAATGTCCAAAAACCCGTTTTGATTCGATTGTTTCTTGTTTCTTTCTTTAAAGCAGAGCATCATACTCTGTGTCGCATGCTTAATTTTTATAACGTCCATATTGTGCTTCTTTGTCAGGAAATAATGTTGTAAACTGATTCTTCAAATATGTTTTTCTTTGTGAATCTGTACAGCTTTCCGGAAGTCTGAGAGGTAGAAGTCGGTGTCATCTGAAGTAAAATACTCATCGAAGATCTGATCCTCAGATTTGTGGCTATAGTGTCTGTATTTGTCAATTAAGACTCCCATATTCTTCATAACGTCTTAGATTTCCCCGGTCTGCACTGGTGCCATTAGTGTCCGGATTGACTAATTGCGCATAAATCATCAACCCCTTCCTCTCAGTAGTTAGATAAAGTAAGAAGATTGTTACTTTTGTGTAGGCATAGGTAAGTGGTCACAATGTGTTCAAAAACCTTCCTCATCTATTACACCCAGTACTGCTAATCCCAGTGTACACGACATTGGATTCCCACAGAATGTATTGTTATCTCTTTTGAATTAATAACTGCTGCAATTGGAAATCCATTATCCATTCCTACTATGATGACAATATCAGGTACTGCACCATGTGTTTCTGATCATTAAAAGTCTTCTAAGTCAATAAATATGCGCACTCCCAGAGTCCCTTGTCTCTTGTAGCTTCAAGTTCTACATATTATCATGATTATGACGCTTCTCCGGAACTAAAACGCATCAACCCCACGCTGTCTTCTACAAAGAATTCAGCAATTCCTTGGTGTTACAGTTTCATGGTTGATTTGTTTGAACTGGCTAATCTCTCTATATATGGCACATAACCGTATACATAAGGCACTAAATAAACTTGTGATGTTGTTGATTACTTGTTAGTATCATGATTGACGTATCAGAAAAAAGCAACATGAAGCACGTACCCAGTACTGCTAATCCCAGTGTACATGACATTGGATTCCCACCATATGTATTGAAGTGAAGACCCTTACCCTAGTACTCATGTACTGGTTATCACTTTTGAATTAATAGCGGATACAAATGGAAATCCATAATCCATTCCTACTATGATGACAATATGAGGTACTGCACCATGTATTTCAAATCCTCAAATGTCTTCCAAGTCAACAACGCCAGTTTGGACCACGATAAATAAGCGCACTACTCCCTTCTCTCTTGTAGCTTTAAGTTCTAGCCATTAAGCTTCTCTGGAACTAAACATCCTCATGCTCTATAATTATTATCTATAGCAATTCCTTTTTGTCTTACAGGTCTAATTATCAAGTTATTTGAACTGGCTAATCTCTATACATAAAGCAAACCTGTATTTATGTTGTGAGAAAGAAATGACTGCTACTATATTAAACCTGTATTTCGTTGGTTGTTGTTGGACTTGCGTCACAAAAAGGTCCCTCAAATATCATGGATTTGTTATATATTACCCTCAAAATGTGTATAAAACATGCATTTTTGCTAAAACTTCTGTACGTATTTGGGAAAATTTGATACATATGATAGGTCTATTTATACTCTATTGATGTACAAAAAGTGAACTTATCATGATTTTAATTAATGAAGTTATGCTTGAAAAAGCAATTAGGGAACACGATGGATCGGGTGGAGGCGGCGCGCATAGGATTACTTGCAAAAGTGTAAGATTCTTAAGAAAGTTATGATTTATAAACAATTGTATTATCAAAAATAAAAATGCTGGGATAATAATTTTTTGAATATACTTCAATGAGATATGTATAAAGCTAAAGCATGTATCAATTATTGACAAGTCATCCAAATTTTGTTGTTTCTTAATGTGGGTAGTTTTATATATACATTACTGTACAAATCATGCATTTACACTCGAAAACTTTAAAACGACATATCTTTTGACTGAGTCGATGTAAATGGTAAAAGTTATACATTTTTCAAAAGTAAATTTGTCGAGGAATCCAATTATGTGATTAATTTTTAGGTAGTGTATACATGAAAAATCTTTTGACCGATTTCAGAGATTTTGACCATCCTCAATATTTTGACCACAATGAAATTGGTCACCAAATGAATTAATTTATGGAAGGCTATCATTACATCCTTCAAGTGATGTTTGTATCATCTGGATACACCTTTCCCCAACAAAATCTCATTGTGCCAAGTTGGTTGACCAAAATGCACTTTTATTTTATTTTGCACCCTGTTTAATTTTTACCCATCCCTAGAAATTAGACTTATTCAGATAAAATTGAAATCCTCGGAAAGTAAGCTTTCCAGCAATGTCTAACTTTGTAGGTTTTAAGTGTATATATTCAGAGTTACGATCCGTTGAATACAAATTGGCATGGGTTTACCAACGTTTTTGTGTGAAACAAAAATTATGACCTGTTAAAGACTTACGTCCTGTTATGATTGACGTATAAGAAAAAAGGCATCATAAATACTACACCCATCAAACTCAAAATGTATCTGAAACGTTTTTCAATCGTTCTGAATCGGTTACAATGGGCTTATCTCTATACATAAGGCATTAGTAGTATACATATGGCACTAAATAAAACTGTTTTGAATTGGTTGTTGTTGTTATGATTAACGTATAAGAAAAAAAAAAGCAACACGTTTTCATGTCATCGGCTGCCGCAGTTCGTTTGCATTTTGAGTGTGAATTCATTTGCGGTGCCGTTTGAGGTGAAAATTATCGGAAACGATTTAAGTATGAATTCAGCTTAAGAAAAAGCGACATGAAGTGCGTTAAGGCCAAGAAAGACTTATTTATATTATATAACCAAGTATTTTTGTTATTTATTATTTTATTTTTGTTAAGTCAACAAAGCCAGTTTGGACTCTGATAAATATGTACACGCCTTACTTCTCTCTTGTAGCTTCAAGTTCTAGGTATTATGAAGCTTCTCTGGAACTAAATGCAGTATACATCACTCACTCACTCACTAAGGCGACCTCGGTCGGACTCCTATGATGTCAGTCATGGTAGTAGCAAGTTCTTCCCTTGTTAGGCCAGTGTCCTTCATCAGAGTGTCCAAGTAGGTAGTGGCAGGACGTCCTGGTTTCTTGTGTCCATAATGAGATTCCCAAAGAATGACTTCTGAGACTATATCAGCTTTAGCACTATAGCAATGTCCAGTAAACCTGAGTCGCCTTTCTCGGATTGTCTTTGAGATAGCCTGAAGATCTCAGTATAGTTGTTTGTTGGGGATCTTGTCTTTCCAGCTTACATTGAAAACAGATCGTAACATCCTGGTATAACAGCAATCAAGGGATTTAATGATCTGTTTGTTTAATGTCCATGTTTCTTCTCCATAAGAAGTACTCTTTCAACAGTAGCTTGAAACAAGCGCTCTTTGATGTTTTTTGGTAGATTTGATTTCCATAATTTAGAAAGGGCATTGCAGGACTTGCAAGAGCTTTTCTAACCTTGATATCTTTCTTGGTGCTGCCAATCCATTACCCAAGGTAGTTAAAGTCACTCACAGACTCCAGTTTACTGTCATTAACTGTTGGTTTCAGCATCCTGGTGTTGGTTGAAGAGCATGTATTTGGTTTTGCTAGCAGTCATATGGAACCCTACTTGAAGTGCAGCTTCCTCAACCGCTTTAAGGAGCTTCTGTGCCTGGTCTACTGTATTTGAGATGAGACCAATATCATCCGCAAAATCAAGGTCAGTTACTACCCTTGGGCCTATCCTACGAGATTGATGTGGTTTGATTGTAAAACCAGGTTCCTCCTCCATGCCATAGGTAGTTGTTCTAAGGCAGAAGTCCAGGGTAATTATAAATAGGTACGGAGCAGGGGTATCTCCCTGAAGTACACCCGCAAGAATCTCAAATAACTCGGTTTCTCCATTAGGAGTAATGACTTTGGCTTGTGTGTTACTGTACGTGTCTTCAATGTCATCTACAATGACTTGGGGGATACCATAAGCAGTGAGTTTTTTGATCATCTTTCTTCTATGTATGGTGTCAAATGCCTTTTTCAAGTCTATAAAGGTAATACAACAGCATTGAGATTGTTGGCTAAGACTTCTTCAATGATCCTACGGATGGCTAATATATGAGAAGTGGTTGATCTACCTTCTCTGAATCCATTCTGATTAGTCCATAGTAGGTCATCAATAAGAGGTCTGAGTCGGTTTAATATCATCCGGTTGTATGTCTTTGCAACAAGAGAGCTTACACATATGCCTCTATAATTGCCCGCCGTGCTGAGGTCTCCAGATTTTGGTACAGGGATCAAATTGAGTATAGACCACTGGTCAGGTTTCTGTCTCTCTAGCAATGCTTTGTTACAGAAATCAAGGTTGATGTCATCATTTTGTAAGAAGTTCAGTGGGATGTTGTCATCTCCAAAACTTTTACCATTCTTTATGGCCTTCTTAGCTTTCTGGTACTCCTATTTGTCAAACTTGTCACATCTTATTGGGAGATCTTCATAGATTGGTGGAATTTCCTCTTCTTCATTAGTCACAACTGGTGGATTTCCTAGTAACTGTTTGAAGTGGGTGTACCAGTTATCGATTCTTTCCTCCCTTGTCTTTCCCTTCATCAATTATTGTCCACCTCTTGATCTTTTTCTCTCACTGACTTCATTGATAAGTTCCCAAGACATTTTATGTAGTTGGTTCATAGTTGCTTTTTCAACTTCTTTGAGCTTCTTGTCAATATATTGCATGTTGGTTTCATCATAGGCTTTATCTAGTTCCTTTTTTTGCTTTCTTCAAATGCAAGGGCTGAGTCCCTTTGTCATTCTGGACATATTTCTCATAGGCAGCCTTTAGCTTGTTTCTTGCCCTCTCTATTTCCTTGCAAAAGCAAAGTGCCTTTGGTTGTTTCTTCTGGATCCTAGGTACCAATTTTTCAGCAGATTCCTGGTTAGCAGTAATTAGATTTCCATATTTGACAGTGAGGCTGTTGTCCTCACACATGTCATAAAGAATGGTGTATTTGTTCTTTACCTCAATGGTGTATTTTTCCTGTATTTATGGACCTTGCGTAAGTATGCTCAGTCATACTTGGCTTTCTTTGGCTCGAAAACTAAGTCTTACTTTGGCAGTCACGATCCTGTGATCAGATCCAGTTGATGCAAATGAGTTGTAAGTTTGTGAGTCTTGCACACTGTTCTGCCACTTTTTCCTTATCAAGATGTAGTCAATTTGTACTTTATAACAACTCGGAAGTATATAAGCAGGTCCACAGCTTAGAAGCTTTCTTCTGAAATTTTGTATTGGTTACAAACAGATCATTTTCAACAACAAAGTCGTGTAGAAATTTGACATTTCTGTTGGTACTATCATGATAAGTGAAGGCAGCAATATCTCTCCCAATCTCGCATCAAAGTCTCCTATCACACCAAGGAAATTGTGGTATGGGACAGATTTAACTGCAGAATTGAGTTCTTCATAGGAAAGGTCTACATCATCTTCTTCGGCAGTATTTGTTGGTGAGTATGCAATGATGACAGTACTTTCTGAATTCCCACTAAAAGTTGCTTTAAGTACCCTTGAACTTTCACAGGTTATGGAGGTCAAACTTTTCTTTGCAAATGGACTCCGAAGAATTCCTATTCATCCGACTGCAGCTCCACCCCTGTTTTTTTTTTTTTTTTTTTTGTAGCTGATGCAGTGATGAGCTGAAATCCTTCTATGAGATTTTCATATTTTAGTTGTTCATCAGTATGCACTCTTTTCTATGTTCCTGTATGCCAAGCACATCAATGCTGTACATATTTCTGAGCAAGGGTACATAGCTCCAGTTGTTTATTCAGGCTATAATTGTTCTGGTATTCATTGTCGCAATATTCACATTCTTCTTACATTTAAGAAGATATGGTTTCCTGATGCTTCTATCTCTATCAGTTACTACACTCTTAAAATTATCTTACTCTTGTTGAGTAAAAACTTACTCAACGGTCACAGCTCATTTTGTTGAATAAAATCTTACTCAACGTTGGATAAACTTTACTCAATGTTGGGTAATATTGACTTAACCGAGAAAGATTTTACTCAATGTTGAGTAAATGAGCTGTGACCTTTTTACTCAACAAAGAGTAAAATAATTTTTAGAGTGTACCCGTCCATCTGGCTTTAAAGCACTAACGTCATACTGATCACTATGTGAAGTGACGGCCGAAGTATCAGCACTATGTAGATTGTCAGGGACTTTAACCCGGGTGTTATTATTTTTCGCCATATAATTGTCTTTCAGTTGCTGTGTCCACTGGGGTCGCAGGTCTTACCAGTAGATGACCAATGACCGTTGGGATATGTTTCGATCCTCCTCCGCCCAGTATCTGGTTGTTGGGATTCCAGTTGTCAATTGAGGTTGGGTACTGTACGAGAGGCAATTAAGGACAGCTGGGCTGATGGGATTGCCAGGTATACTTACAACAAAAGTTGAAGTGGCTGATGGAATTGCCAGGTGAACCTACAACAAAAGTTGAAGTGGCTGATGGAATTGCCAGGTGTACCTACCTACAGGAAAAGTTGAAGTTGCACTTCATTACAGCAATTTTCCACCCAAAATCTTCAATATACATAAGGCACTAAATAAACTTGTATTTTTGTTAATCATTGTTAGTATGATTGACGTATAAGAAAAATGCAGCTAAAGTATAATTTCTATAACGTCCATATTATGCTTCTTTGTCGGGAATAATGTTGTAAACTGTTTCTGGATCTGCAGATTCTTCAACCATTTTTTCTTTGTGAATCTGTACAGCTTTCCGGAAGTCTGAGAGGTTGAAATCGATTTCATCTGAAGTGATACTCATCGAAGATTAATTCTCAAAATGTGTGGCTATAGTGTCTGCATTTGTCAATTAATATTCCCTTATTCTTCATAACGTGTTAGATTTCTTCGGTCTGCACTGGTGCAATTAGTATCCGGATTGTTTTGTCTTTGACTAATTGCATATAATTATAAACAACAACCCTTCCTCTCAGTAGTTAAATAAAGTATGAAGGTTGTCACTTTTCTGTAGGCCTAGGTAAGTGGTCACAATGTGTTCAAAAACAATTAAAACATTCTTCATCTATTACCCCAGTACTGCTAATCCCAGTGTACATGTCATTGGATTCCCACCGAATGTACGGAAATCCATTATCCATTCCTACTATGATGACAATATCAGGTACTGCACCATGTATTTCAAATCCTCAAATGTCTTTCAAGTCGACAAAGCCAGTCTGGACTTTGATAAATATGCGAACTCCTCCCTTCCCTCTTTTAGCCAAGTTCAAGTTCTACCTATTATGAAGCTTCTCTGGAACTAAACGCATCATCCTCACGCTATATGTTCTACAAAGAATCCAGCAATTCCTTTTGGTGTTACATTTTCATGATCGATTTGTTTGAACTGGCTAATCTCTATACATAAGGCACTAGTAGTGTACATATGGCACTAAATAAATCTGTATTGCCTTGATTGTTGTTGTTATGATTGACGTATAAAAAAAAGCGACATGAAGTACGTTAAGGCCAAGAAAGACTTATTTATTTCTCTAACCAGGTTAGATTTCCCCGCCCTGCACGGATTGTTTAGTCTTTGACTAATTATACATATAATCATTAACCCCTTCCTCTCAGTAGTTAAATACAGTAAGAAGATTGTAACTTTTGTGTAGGCTTTTGTGGTTAGTTAAGTAAGTGGTCACAATGTGTTCAAAACACTTAAAACCTTCCTCATCTATTACACCCAGTACTGCTTATCCCAGTGTACATGATATTGGATTCCAACAGAATGTATTGAAGTGAAGAGCGTTGCCCTAGTTACGTTCTCATGTACTGTTATCACTTTTGTATTAATAACTGCCGCAATTGGAAATCCAGTATCCATTCTTACTATGATGACAATATCAGGTACTGCAATGTATTCAAATCCTCAAATGTATTCGAGGTCAACAAAGCCAGTTTTGACCCCAATATATAAGCACATACACCTCACTTTTCTCTTGTTCCCTCAAATACTACTTATTATAAAGCTTCTCTGGAACTAAACGCATCATCCTCACGCTGTATATCTTCTACAAAGAATCCAGCAATTCCTTTTTGTGTTACAGGTCTCATGATCGATTTGTTTGAACTGGCTAATCTCTTTACATAAGGCACTAGTAGTGTACATATATACATATGCCACCAAATAAACCTACAAGATATAGTTTGGTGCTCTGCACCAATGTGTGTCTCGCATGCATGCATGATGTTGACTAGGGGCTTACGGTTCCGGTCTATGGCTTCCAATTTGTCACCTCCTCTCACCGAATGACTTTTTTTTTAATTTTTGCAAGTTCTCACTGAATGCCCCCCCCCTTTTTTTTTCAACATGCTCACTGGTTTCATAAATACAAGGCACAAACGCTCTCACCGAATAACCCCCATTTTCCGAGGCAAATGCTGAATGACCCTTTTAAATACATTTTTTGCAAACGCTCTCACAGCTTCTCACCGAATGACCCTCTTTTCCAGGCTCTGCTCTTTTCAGAACTATAAAACCTTAGCGAGAACACTGCTAATCCCCCTTGAATAATCATCGAAAGTCTAAGACCCTCCCCCTTCTGAGGTTGTTGCCGCACATTCCCGTTACTTCCGGAATTTAATTGGCCCCGGGTTCATAGTACAAAATTGAAAAAATATGTATCAGCGATTTTTTAATAAAATATTTTTAAAAAACTGATGAAAATCATTAAAAGAAAACAATTAGAAGGAAAAGAACACAGTTTCTAACGACTACCGGGATTATCATTTAAAATGTCAGTGGCACTTTTAAGCTTCCGTAGGAATTTTACAACTACATTTGTGTGTACCGCCCACGACCAGCTATTGCGTGATGGATGCATGAACAATGAAGCGAGTTTTACGTATTATCTTTCACATTCAATAATTATAAAAATAATAATCAGGATATATTTTGATTTTGGGGGGTTGATCGCTCAACCCAAACGGTTTTGAAATCTTTATATTTTTATAGGCCCATATGGGCAAAATTTTAATTTTTCGAACTATAGTAAACAGTCAACATTTTTGAATGAGCGGTTTACTTACTTAACAGTTCACTCTACATTTAGTAGCCTGATCTCCGTGTGATCAATTCTAAATTGAAATGAACTATACAGGAGGAATTTAGAAATCAGGTACGATTTCAATAATTATCAGCATTATTAGAAAAAATATTCTTAAAGTCATGAGCTTGCTTGCAATGTACCTCTAATTTATTCTAAACGACAATTATCAGGCTTTACCTATCACGTGCTCCTCCATAATTACATAGTCAGCGCTGAACACAACCCTTAATGTCTCGCACCTCCTGGGCGAGCCAATAATTGCCTCGGTTATTGTTGTTATGATTGACGTATAAGAAAAAAGTGACTTGAAGTGCGTTAAGGCCAAGAAAGACGTATCTATTTCTCTAACCAGGTTGCAATATCACAAGGTTTTTTTTTGGGTGGTGGTGGTCGTGTGTGGGAAATAAGGTTTGTGGTTTGTGGGGGTAGATGTATGTGGTGATCTTCTTACATATATCCATTATTAAATCTACTATTACACGTTTATGACAAATGTGTAAATGTTTATATAAAGAGACTTTGAGCAAACTTCACCGTAAAGCATATATGGTAGCAGTCCTAGAGATCTGAGCCTACTTGATGTTTATACTGGTATTTTTCCAAAGTCGAGAGACCAGTTTTAATATGATTGTCCAAAGTAAACGTGTTTCTTACCTTTAAGGGGGCATCGTACACTAAAATGGGGTGTTGATACAAATCAAACTGTTGGAGAAGATAGAAAAGACAAATATACTCAAGTTGTATATCAAAATGCTCAGAAATGTTTCAGCTTTCAGAAAATGCACAACAAATATGAAGTTGAAGTTCGTCCGGGGGTCACATGAGGTCAAAGGTCAATTACCTTAAATTTGGGCTATGACAAAATGCAAAACTTGCTCCAAAAATGTTTAATACTTTGCAAACTCTGATCATTTTCTAACTCTACAAGTGTGTTGGTATAGTAAGCAACAGCAACCCTATGAAGAGATTTTGTGAAAATGGCTTATGCATTGCCATAGCAACCAAATGCAAACATTTTCTGTTTTTTTCTGCTGGAAATATACGTCATCCTTCATAAAATCAAAAGTTTACAGACTTTCAATAAAAAGCTCCCATAGGGTTGTAGACCGAATCTTAAACTATAAGTGTGCCAATTTGCAAGTCTATAGGACACGCAGAACCTTTAACACTTTTTGGAGCAAAGTTTTGGGTTAACAGCAAAAAAAGTTATGGGCCAATAAAGGTCTAGAAACACTTTCGTATGTCCTATAATGCATCTTGAAATTACCGCAAATACGGGACCTTGTGACGTAGCTGCTCAGTCTACCATATTAGAAGTTCTGCGCATTGCGCACAACTCGACTGCGCAATTTACGTCACAAGGCCCCGTATTTGCGGTACTTTCAAGATGCATTATGGGACATACGCAAGTGGTCTATTATATCTGTTTTAATTTATAAGTTTTTGTTTTTAAAATTTAAAATGAATTATGGCAAATTATAAGCACCAAATTTCTGTAAATAACAATGATTGTATGCTGCAAATTAATTTATTTTGTCATTGTCTTAAATATTGCAGCTTGAAAAACAATAAGAAACATAGTAAATATAGCTGCTTGAAAAACAATAAAAAACATTAGAAATTATGTTTGTTCGCGAGACACAATTCACTTCAAACGATCATAACATTTGAATGGAATGTCCGATTTTCACCAAATAAAAAGGAAATGAAAGCTAAAGGTTGAGAAAACTACAAAATGAACACTCAACTGGAATTTAGGGTTTAATGCCCCCTTAAACAAAGCATCATACTCTGTGTCGCATACTTTTATTTTCATAACGTCCATATTATGCTTCTTTGTCGGGAAATAATGCTGTAAACTGGTTCTTGATTCCTTACAGATTTTACAACCATGTTTTTCTTTGTGAATTTTGTACAGCTTTCCGGAAGTCTGAGAGGTAGAAGTCTGTGTTATCTGAAGTAAAATACTCATTTATTATTAATAATTTATACCCCCTTATTCTTCACAACGTCTTAGATTTTCTCGGTCTGCACTCCCGGGTGCTATTATGTCCGGATTGTTTTGTCTTTGACTAATTACACATATAATCATCAACCCTTTTCTCTCAGTAGTGTTAAATAAAGTAAAAAGATTTTTACTTTTCTGTAGGCCTAGGTAAGTGGTCACAATGTGTTCTAAAACCTTCCTCATCCAGTACTGCTAATCCCAGTGTACATGACATTGGATTCCCACCGAATGTATTGAAGTGTAGAGCGTTGCCCTAGTACTCATGTACTGTTATCACTTTGAATTAATAACTGCTGTAATTGGAAATCCATTATCCATTCCTACCATGGAGACAATATCAGATACTGCACCATGTCAAATCCTCAAATGGCTTCCAAGTCAACAAAGCCAGTTTGGACTCTGATAAATAAGCACACGCCTCACTTCTCTCTTGTAGCTTCAAGTTCTATCTATTATGAAGCTTCTCTGGAACTAAACGCACCATCCTCAAGCTGCATATCTTCTGCAAAGAATCCAGCAATTCCTTTTGGTGATAAAGGTGGAATTATATCATACTATTACATTTCGCACTGTCATGACAGCGTCACTGTCTTAGTTGTGCCAGCCCCCTTCTCAATACTTGTGTTCAGATTGTTACTGGTATCATTATTAAACTGCACCGCTCTGGAAGGTTAATAACTAGAAATGTTTTTCGTGGTGTTTAATGCTATGTTTAAGGGGAAAAAATGTCATGTTGAGGCAACCTCCGTTTTTAATTCCGGAAAATAGCGACGGGTGTATTTTTCATGTTTAATTTTTTCAAGAACAAACTAAAGCATTACATACTGAAAAAATGACTGAATTATGTTTGTAGAAATTTAAACTAAATAATTCACGGATAAAGATTTTGTCAAAGGTTGAAATTCGTTTCTATTCACTTTACTTCAATCTTTTTGCCATTTTCTAAGTTCTCTATGGTAAAATTAACCGAATAAATGTCAAAATCTGGACGGTGCAACATTTTAATAATTCATAATTTGGAGAGGATATAATCAGTCCGGTCCAACTGCCCATTTAGGAAAGGTTGCCTGATACGGCAGCACCTTTCCCAATCTGGCAAGCATAATACCCAGAATGCACTGCGAAGCCTATTGTACTTTTAAAAATCTTAGCTGTTAACCAAACGACACTTTGGTTGGAGCTGATTTTTGGTACACATCAAAAGGGTCATATTTGGAGAGTTTTCACCAGGCGAAAAAAATATTGACCAGGAGGAAAGTATTTAAAATGATATAATTTCTTAATTCAAATTTAAATAAAGAAAATAAATAGTTTTTAATTGTAAAATGTTGAAACCCTTCTTTAAGTGGAGATTTGTTGAAAGAAATAGTAAATAAACTCTTATATCCAAGGATATTTCAAATTATAAAATTAAACATTTTGAATGGTACAGTGCATTGTGGGTATTCATGCTTGCCAGATTAGGAAAGGTGCTGCCGTATCAGGCAACCTTTCCTAAATGGGCAGTTGGACCGGACTGATAATGTCTGTTTTCAAATCAGACCCTTAATTTAATGTAGCACAGGTTGAAATCTGAGGATTATTCCACTAATTAGAACATGTCGACTCATTTTCGTTTAGATAAAACGTGTGTTCTGCGGGTTTGTTCGTATATAATCGGCCCTTGTCGTATAATCGCTATGCAAAACAGCTGTAACCATTTACCTTGTGTCATGTCTAAATTCTTACACAGACTTTAAGTTGAAATGATTATAATACCATGCCAGTTACGATAGCCTTCGGATCGCACGTGTTGGGTGATTTGCATAAATTATGACATCACTACTTCCACGGCGTATTATATGATGACGATAAAATGAAGATCACGTTTATCTGTGCGATAGTAGGAAGTGCTTGAGATATATGTAGCTAAATTGAGTACTATACATATTCTTGGTTACAATATAGGGCCTTGCGTCAGAAATAGCTCCATCAAATATATGAGATCTGTTTCATATTACTTAGAATATTACTTAGAAAAGTAATGAAAAACGTGTATTTTTCAAAAACTGCTTAACTTATTGAGGGAAATTTGGTATCATATGAAATGAGCACTAACGTGGGATCTGGTGGATGAAGAGCCTATTGGATTACACGTAAAATTGTAAGAAAGTGTGGATTTGTAAATGCACGTCTTGTAAAAATAAGAATTTTGAGGTCATGATTCTTTGTATATAGTTAAATGATATACGTACCACTGAAAATGAAAGATATTGGATTGTTACGTGATATAGATAATTCGAATGAAAACATTAATATTTTAGATACGGATTTTAGTAAATATGACAATATGTATTTTGAACCATTACGACCTGGTAATACGCACAAAGATACCAAAAAACTGATGTTGATTACCCCGTTCATAATGATTGTCAATACATAACTGAGGACCAACTTTGTGAAATGCTGCTAAAAGATCATAACGAGTCATTCTCCTTGTTAAATGTAAATATACGTAGTCAAAACAAAAATTTTGATAATCTATTGTTATGTCTTAAAACCCTTAAGCACAAATTTACTGTCATAGGACTATCTGAAACACATTTTAAAGACAAACCTCATGAATATTACAACTTACCAGGATATAATTTTGAATATATAAATAGATCTGAACGCAAATCAGGTGGTGTAGGAATGTATATATCTGATAATGTTAAGTATAAGTTAAGAGGTGATTTATCCCATGCTAATGCAAATTTTGAGTCTTGTTTTATCGAAATCGAAAATAATAGTCATAAAAACTCACTAATTGGTGTTATTTACAGAGCTCATACAGCTATTGATGATTTCATTGGTGACTTTGATCCCATTCTTCAATGTTTAGACAAAGAGAAAAAAGAATGTTTTATCATGGGAGATGTCAATATTGATTTACTAAAAGATGATACAGATTGACCAACACATGACTATCTTGACCTTATTTACTCACATACTATGATCCCAACTATATTAAAACCTACTAGAATTACAAAATCATCTGCTACCATTATTGATAATATACTGACCAACTCAGATGCAGTATTAAAGACCTCAATACTATTGACGGACATTACTGATCACTTCCCCACCATTTTAATTGCCAATTCAAAAACAGTTGTTAACAAATCAACTAACAATGTTAAGAACAAATTTGTATACAAAAGGAAGTTTACCGAAGATAATATAACTTACTTTAAGAACGAACTTTCTAGTGTTAAATGGAACGATGTGCTGCATGTGTGGATGCTAATCGTGACTATGATAAATTTGTATCAACTTTTGATGAAATATACAATAAATGTATTCCGCTACGAAAGTGCACTATTAATCGACGCAAAGTTCCTCAGTCTCTTTGGATAACGAAGGGCCTATTAAAAAGTATTCAAATTAAAAACAAACTTTATAAGGAATTTCTCCAATGTCCAGATGAAAGTCGAAACCAAAAATTCAAAACTTACAGAAACAAACTTAATAATTTAATTCGAAAATGTAAGAGAGAGTATTTCTTTAAAAAGTTCAAGAACTCACAAAATAATATGAATGAAACCTGGAAAACTATAAATGCTGTAATTGGTAAAGACAAAACCAAAGCTCAACAGAATACCTTTAAAACAGACAAAAGGAAAAATATTACTGACCCAGATATATATACCATATCTAACGCATTTAATGATTTCTTTGTTAATATCGGACCTCACTTAGCAACAAACATTCATCATTCGGGAAAGGACTTCTTTGAATATCTCACTCAACCCATTAAAATATCATGTATACTAAACCTATTGTTTCAGAAGATATTGTTAAAATTATAAATAAGTTTAATCAAAATAAAAGTCCTGGTCATGACGATATCAGTAATATGATTGTCAAGCGAGTTGCTCGAGAAATAGCAGATCCGCTCACTATTATATTCAA
>JXSR01S012009.1:6549-23177 GCA_000969725.1 Ophiothrix spiculata | reverse complement strand
AGATTCTTTGTATACCAAATGATGACAAAAATATTGTTTATTTGATTAAAAAATCTTATATTTTCCCTATTTTTACCGTTGAAGCCCTATATTTTTGGGAAAATTGCCCTATGTTTAGCCCTATATTTGTGTAAGAGGTCAGTTGAAGCCCTGTTAGGTAACAAAGCTACATAGTATGCACTAAACAACTCCAGACTATCAGTAAACCTGTGTAAGTCTGAATAGTTTTTTGGCATGAGTGTCTCGAGCAAATGGCCAATGGTATGGTGCTGCCACCATGTGATAGTTATTTCAACATACAAAAGTATAGCCACTATTAGTTTGATCCAACTAGAGACACGCAATAAGAAGAATCTCTGTTTTTTCCCGATGATAAAATTGTCAAAATTTCAGATTTTCTTTCCATTTTTTCCGTAAAATGTGGTTAGAATTTGGTTCGAAGGTCAGTTAACTAAATATAGGTTAGATATAGGGTTTAGGTTAGGGTTAGCAAAAGGTTTTTGGTTACCGAAATTTTATAAGTCAATTAAAAGTCGTCGGGAAAAAACAGGGATTCTTCTTGTTGCCATGCCCACAGCACTTTATATTGACTATAGGCTATTCTGCTATATTGCTCTCTTCACAGGAGTAGCTTCTCTTATAATAGCCAGCCTACATTGTTACAACAATGAGTTCAACAGATTGGAATGCTATAAGACAGAAGGCGGTATCAAAGATAGACAACTGTGCTGATGATTTGAATAAGATCAGTCAAGAGATTTGGTCCAACCCTGAACTCAACTTTAAAGAATTCCATGCACATAAGGTAGGGTTTGCTGCCTACATTTATATAAACTTTGATCAACACTAAATAGGCGGGAATTATGAGGTTTTTCTTCATCCGCAAGTAAACATAATCCCAGTTACATGTGCGCCGTAGGGACTGATGCCAGAGTCAAAGTGCAACACGCGCTGCGTATCCTACAGTTGTGATGTGTCCTGCTACACACATGCTTATCTGTATCAATTCACGATGTGAAGAGGCCCTCGTATTTAGTGTTGATCAAAGTATAGGCCATGCATCCAGTCCAAACACATTCACTCACAAGGGGGACATTTGCTCATGCTTTTTATACCGACCAGGAAAAATAAAATCGCTCATTCCTGGAGAGTTGTTGATTCAGTCAGCTTTAACTAAAGTAATACTGGTACAGTGAATGTTATGAGACAACCGCTTTTTACTTAAAGCTGATAAGTTGTGTCTTGGGGCTGTGTTTGAATGTTTCTTTTTTTTAAAAAGTCCAATTTCCAGCTGCTGGTTGAGATTCGAAGCCACCCCTAATCAGGGGGGGGGGGCTAATTAGTACAAAAGGGTTATGGGGACGTGCCGCAAATTTGGGTAGCAAAATCAGGCTCTCTGGTATGCCAATCAGTCCTTTTTCTTTGCAAAATGTGGTATTTTGATGGGTTTTCTTTTTAAAATTGCCGTAAATTTGGACATTTCTCTCAAAAATGTTAGAAAATTTTGCCCAAAAAGAACAAAT
This sequence comes from Ophiothrix spiculata, assembly GCA_000969725.1. Taxonomy (NCBI): domain Eukaryota; kingdom Metazoa; phylum Echinodermata; class Ophiuroidea; order Amphilepidida; family Ophiotrichidae; genus Ophiothrix; species Ophiothrix spiculata. The sequence goes on along the minus strand of JXSR01S012009.1, from coordinate 21,654 downwards.
TAGGTCAAAAATTAGATTTTTGATTAAATTTGGCTCAAAATTTAGAAGATTTGGTACATGGATGGGTCAATTTTTCTTAAAAATTGGTATTTGGATGGGTGGCTTTCCAAATTTCCCAGAGGCACGTCCCTACCCAATCCAAATTTGAGTTGTCGCCCCCCAGGCCCCAAATATGAATGATCAGAGGGAGGATTGAGGAAGTTATGTTATTTTCATATAAATTGCAAGCCAATGATTGGTGGCAAGATAGAGGTGGCACGGCATGTCAGATATTCCAGGAAGAGCAACCAAAAGCAATTAACCCTAAACGACTCTAAAACTTATCAGTAAACCTGTGTAAGTCTGAATATTTCATAGATGTAAGTCTTAATGAGTACCACATCCATGGCATTGTCCCAAAAATGTTTTCCTGCAGCTTCAAGAATCGTTTTTGAGCAAAGACCAGGCAATGAATGCATTGCTTTTTTGCCAAAACTTAAAAAAAGAGATTGTTGTTTTCATTTCATTCTTGCTTCTAAGTGAAAAAGTGGCAAATTCTTTCTGTAATTATTTCTTCTTAAAATTTGTCTTATAGTTTATTTCTGCCGTCCATGATTTTTTTTTCTGGGAGCAGTGCTCCCGTGGATTTCGCAGCCCTGACAGCATCACTGCCTACCCAAGTAGCACCTGTCAGTGACTGATGGCGTGTTCACAAGGAGAAATTTAGTCATGACTATATTATCGCTTGTGAGCCACTCATGACCAAATTCTCAGTGTAAACGCAATTTTAGAAAGTGTCTCGATCGTGACCAAAAGTGGCGCGCCACTAGTTTTAACGCGCAAGTCGTGTCCCAGTGTGAACGCAACTGCTAAGATGTCTCGCTCTAAGAGCCGCTCACGAGCGTGAATATAGTCATGACCAAATTATGTGTGAACACGCCCTTAGAACAGTCAGATGGGATTTGGGTGTGAGAGGTCCTGGGTTCCAATTTTTTGATGCATACATGTACATTTCCAAGGAAGTGTTAAAAATGTTTCCTTGCATCCATGCTGGTGACATTTGCTATCTTTTCCAGATTCTAACAGATTACCTAGAGAAAGAAGGCTTCAAAGTTGACAGGAGTTACATAGTAGAAACCGGTTTCCGTGCCACCTACGGCTCTGACGGCGGCATCAATGTGTGCGTTATTTGCGAATATGATGCGCTGCCCGAGATAGGACATGCTTGTGGTCACAATCTGATAGCAGAATGTGGCATAGGAGCTGGTATCGCCATCAAGGCTGGGCTGGAGATGCTGGGAGCAAATGCTGGAAAGGTTGGTACAATGTTAAAAGAGTAACATTACCGTAGTTGTTTACAAGGGGTGTTCATTCAAGTTGAATCACACTGTATGAAAAATGCATAGCGTATCTCCTACTTTAGGCCACAAACATATTGATCAGATTCACCTCTAATAAGTGTTCTATTACTTATCACAGTTAGTGTTGAAGAGCCAAACATGTCGTTACTGCAGTGTTCATATAGGATTAAATCGTCATGTGAGTGCAAGAAAGTCGTAAATGCAATAGCTGCCTTTTGTCATCAATTTGGATTGCACACTGTAAAATCTCTAGTCTTGGGTCAGTGGGTGAAATTTTGAGAGATTTTTCACATTCTTGTGACAAGTCGACAAATAAATAACTTTGGGCAGCCATTGGAGATACGACTTTATTGCACTCACATGATGAAATGTTCCAATTTTCAGTCAATATTCCCCCTTTTTTTCATTTTCAGTCTTTTTCAATTTCCCCCTGGCTTTAGCCAAGAAGGGGGATATTGTGCAGGGTGTATGTATGTACTATGATGTGGGTAGGTAAATGCCTCCAAACAAGGAAAACTTGCAGAAAACACACCTTCTAAATGTAGACACACACCAAACTGTGGACCCTCCTCGGTTTGGAGAGTGGTGTACTAAAAATGCTATTTTTAGTTTAGAGGCGATTTCACATAGGTGGTGTGGGTGTGTGTTCCAGTTTGTTTTGATAAATTTGTTTTTGCTTTATATTTGAACCTGTATGGTATGCTGTACAGTTTGTTAGTTTATAAGGCTTGAGACAAAGTTTACATTGTCATAGTTTGAGCCTGAAGTATGCTTATTAATTATCTAATTTACATATCGCTCATTCCGAAAAATCGGGTGCCAATGCAGTTGAAAAAAATGAACAAATAAAGTTGCTCAAATATTTTTCTTTTAAGCGTTTTTTATCAGTAAACTAGTCATGGACATTGAATCCAAGTGATTTGTCAACACCACTTCTATATTTTTTCTGTTACAAAGACTTACCCAATTTTACGTGGTGGGCAATGGGTGAGCTACGTTACCTGCTCAATTTTTAAGTATTGATACTCGCCAATTTTTTGCATTTGTAGGCAAGTGTATCCTTCATATGCACTGTTAGTGTATAGAAAAGTCATGAAACGGTAGTTATAAGTTCTGTAGAGGTCAGTAGTAACGTAGATCACGGTAACGTAGCTCACTGTTTTTGCATGTTTTAATGCACAAAACATACATTAGACCATTTACTTAGTAAATTCTAATATAAACGAAGTAGTAGTGTATATCTCTATCACATACTAAAATGGAATTGCTGCAATGCCTATGGTTACTGAGATATATGGTTACGTAGCTCACATTTCTTAACATGGTCGGTTCAAATTTTCATGTTCAACACTTTCTTTCGTCAAACATTAATAAATTTGACATTTTCTATTATGGTTTTCAAATTCACTGGAATGTTTGCTGTCAGCATACTTAAATTTTGTTGGAATTGCTGTTTTTCCCCATCAAATAATGGTATGCCAAACTTAAGTAACGTAGCTCACACGATGTTGGTGGAAAATGAATTTCATTTTTGAATTATGGAAAGATGTCATCAAATTTGGAAATCATTGTTCAGATACAAAATGCTGATCGTTTATCTGTTAAAAAATTATAATAGGCTTGAAAAAGTATTATATACTAAAAGAAAATGAGCATGTCCAAAAGTAACACTTTTGCGATGGAAACTCATTTTTAGCTATTTTTCAAGTTTTTCCCTACTTTGAAGGCATAAATCAGAGTCATAATGGCATTAAAAGTATGACAAACCATATATGACCAAGTAGATTTTGACAAGCCCTACCCGAAAATTGCAGTATTGGAAGAGATAAAGGCACTGGAAGGTTTTTGTGGACAAAAGAACGTAAAACATGCTATTGGCACCCGATTTTTCGGAATGAGCGATATGCAGAAGCAGAAAATTCTTCCATTTGATGTACCCTAGGCCTTTTGCGATTAATAGGAACATTGCTAGTTGATAATTTTGTTTTTGCAACTTTCTTGCACCTAGGTTTGTAGCATCAAAAGTAAATTTACTCACTAGATTTACATAAAAATAATTGCACCATGGATGTGCCAAAAATATCCCATGATTAAAAACCATCATCAGTTATCGTTTTTTCACCAGGTCACAGTTTTAGGTACACCAGCGGAAGAAGGAGGTGGAGGTAAAATCAACCTGATAGATGGGAATGCATTTGATGACATTGATGTCGCTATGATGTCGCATGGCAGTAGTTTTGCCATTCAACAGTCCATGTACTTATGCTCTCAAAAGTGAGTGTGGTACTTGACTAACACGATTCATTTGTCCACTTTCCACAATAAGCAGATTCAATCATTTCGATGTACTAACAACACTCCCACTTTGTTTCTTTCTCCAGTCCATATTGTCCCACTGCTGGGCAGTGTTCTTTCACAAAGTTTTGATAGCAGGTGTTCATTATGTCTTGACCATATAGTGTTACCAGTTTGGCAGACTAACTTACAGTTCTCTTGAACTAGAATGAGGTCTTCCCTTTTCTATTTCGCCATATAATTGTTGTTACTCTGTTGTCAACCAGATGATGTTTTAAGCACTTCCCATAATTCCATTCTAAATTTGAAATATATAGCACAAAACAGCCCACAATAGTGAGATCTATTTCCCATTTACATGTACAGCAATATGCATGATTTAAATCTGGCACAGTACATTTATTAGTGAAGAGACAGGTATATTAAAATTACCTTGAGAAAGGTCATACTACAGGCTCTATGAATATGTAAACAAATCTCTGGCCACTTAAAGTTTTCACACCCATAATACATTTTGATTTGAAATTTAACATCTTTCTTATACAAATACACAGCAGTAGTAATTTTTTGACCTTGATGAACATTTCATTAGTTCATTCATGCTCACTGAGTTGTTACTATGTATTGTGTCTTAAATCAACCTCTGGTTAACGCATAGATTTAAAGAGGAGATACAAGGCAATCCACCATTTTTATTCCGGCATGGAGACAAAATTGGGGGTATTCGGGTATTGGCCGATAGCTTGCCGATGATGCATCGCACCTTGTCATAATGCGCGAATATTGAAGCACGCACACACGCTTTGCGTGCAGGTTGGCGTATCATTAGCGTCAAGTATTATTTGCGCAGGTTGTCTCTACGCGTAACTAAGTCTCGGCATTCGGAGTGGACCCGAATAACCCCAATTTGAGCTCCATGGCTGACGACGCCATTACACGGGCCGGTATACAAAGCCTGGTATCTCCCCCTCTATATCTATGGGTTAACGTCAACTGTGTCCATCTGCCATCGTATATACTTCCTAGATGCCCTACCCATCTCCATTTTGTGCATTTTGTTACTGCATCATTCACTTTTGTTTGGTCTCTGATACATGTAGGGCTGGGACTAAAACCTCAGGTACCTGGATACCCACTTGAGCTAAGCTTACCGGGTACAAATTTCCATATCCGATCACCAAAATTGGGAGTAAATCCAATGATACAGTGATTCAGTGCAACATTTATATAGTTCTCGCTGGCTCAGTCGGTTAGTTCTCGGACTGTTAAACATAAGATATCGATCGTTCCGCGTTCGAGTCCAGCTGGAGCTGAGTGTGCAAAAACTGTATATTCTATGAGGGTGTGAATTGCTCGAGCTAGGGTTGCGCCAATATGTAGGCCGCAGTAAGCCCTTTGGCCCAGGGAGTCCAGGTATTGATATAACCCAATGATTAGAACTGCTCTGTAAAGTGTGCTGAGGCTGTGTGGGTGGAATTACAAGTCAGGGGGACCGCGTAGTGCACCATAAATCACCTGCAATATAGCTCAAATCAGTTACATAATTAATGCACTGGCTTATTGTTTCCAGTGGAATTTATTTAACCATGTTCTGAAATCTTTTAGGAACAAATGGGATTGAATTATTAGCTTGGCACAGGATATATTCTTATGGCAACAAACGAGCCTGTGCGCGTATGTCATAAACCACAGCAGAAATTCTGATACAATTACTCGAGCAACCAGCACTAGTCATGACTTGATATCAAAGAAGCTGTTATGACCTTGCTAAAGTTGTGTGAAGAAAACCTTTTCATTTTTACACATCTGGTGCACGGAGGCTAAAGTTCAAACGCAACCCACGCGATACTCGTGAGCTCGTGTGATTTGTCTGTTCTGTTGCTGTGTGACTTGATGATTGATTTGATTGGTTTGTTATTCACGCATGGTACAATTTGGTCCCGCCCAGAATGAAAAGTTGTTTTTTTCCAGATGACTAAAATACCTTTTTGTCCAACATAACTCTCCACGCTTTCAATGTCTTAAATTATGCTGTAAGTTTGAGTTATGTGGGTGACAGATGATCTGCTACTAGGTTTTCTCTTCCAAAGCCTTTTCTCTTCCCAAGCCTCGGGCTTTAATGTAAGAAGATTGAAACAGCTTCATCAGCTTTTGCTCAATGTCCAGCATGACCCAATCCTCCCTCCCGGATCTTGTCATTCTTATAGCAATTCCATCTAGGCTCTACCAATATAAACATTCAATTTTGGTATGACGTATACTGACCTCCCAGTATCCTACATTCCAAATTTCTCCTTTTTTAATCACAAACATGTGTCTTCCAGAACACCAGTCGTCATGTGAGTCCAAGAAAGTCATATCTGCAATAGCTGCCTTACGTTATACATTTGGATTGCTCACTGCATGACCTCCAGTCTTGGGTCAGTGGTTCTTGAAATGGTTCTTCAGATGACAAGAACCATTTCAAGAACCACTGACAACTGATATCAAAGAAGCTGTTCATAACATTTGTCACCTTTAATACAGCATGGTAAACTCTTTGAAGTCATAACAGCTTCTTTGATATCAAGTCATGACTAGTGCTGGTTGCTCGAGTAATTGTATCAGAATTTCTGCTGTGGTTTATGACATACGCGCACAGGCTCGTTTGTTGCCATAAGAATATAGAACATTTTGAGGGATTTTTAACATTCTTGTGACGGGTGTAAAATAAATATAACTTGAGGCAGCCATTGCAGATATGACTTTCTTGCACTCACATGACGACCTGTAGTTCCTCCAGTTTCATTCTTGTTGTACATCATCTCCTAATATGTATTATGAATAACATTTGTCACCTTTAATACAGCATGGTAAACTCTTTGAATTTAGCTGTGTACAATTATGTATCTAACAACAATGTTTTTTGTTTCAAATTTCCATTGCATGGATACAAGAACATGTTTCAGACATTGATTCACTTGTTGAATGTGGTATTGTTTGATCAGATTCATACCATAATTTAAGGCATCCACCCATTCATGATACCGATACTGAAACATCAATCGAGTCTATTAAATTCATTGAGTAGTGACACTGACACACATGCTTATTGGCCCATCATTCTGTATACCGTACCCTGTTTGCGGAAAAAAAAGACTTCTGTTGGTCACAGCAAAAAACTTGTTTGAAATAATTCTGGAATGTTCAGAACCCTGTGAGGACAATGTTATGTTCCAATGCACACCTCATGCACGCCTGAAATATATGACTACTATATACCATATAACTTCATAAATTTGTTGTTGATGTGGTGGTGGCCGTTCAATCAATCAATCAATCAATCAATCATTGATACAAGTACTTGCATAACATGCATACCCCATGAAGGAGTCTATTCGTACAGGGGACCCACGGCTTTACGTGACTGTCCGACCACTGAGCAAGTAGAGTAAAGTTTCTTGCTTAAGTAAAACAAGGAGACGAAAACCGCCCGGCCCGGGGCTCGAACCCACAATCTCTGTATTACGAGACCCGTGCTCTAACCGCTCGGCCATATTTAAGTTATGTCCATTGAACAGTTTTGAGCATGCTAAATCCTGCAACAGCTGACAGCAACCACCATTAAAGCTTTCAATGGACATCAAATTATTATTTACAAACACTGTAATAAATGAATATCACATAATGTAGCCAAAAATACAAATTTTAGATCGTCCTGCTGACTGAAAAGTTGGACTTAGAGTTTGACAAGTGAGCCATTCAATTTCATGAGGATGAATTCTATGTGAATTTGGGCATTATTTAGTGACATTGTTGTGTTTGCCTGAGAGTTGGGAGGAACTGTGAACTTCCTAACAATCCTGTCTTTGTCTAAATTGTCTTCAGGTAAAATGTCTTATCATGATTTTTCTTTTGATTATCATGGTGGAATAGTATCTTTTCTTGCCTCACTTGCTTAATTATGGAAGCGTTTAAGTGCCATTTATTATGAAAAGATAAATTGTCTCGCTATCGCAACATATCGTCAACATGTCAACTTTGATAACAATGAATGTTGACATGACGAGATAAATTATTTAGTCAAGTAAGTTAACTTATCTTGCTACGATGTCAACATCCATTGTTTTCGAAGTTGACTTGGTGTGGAAATTTATCTTATTCTCAGTCAAATTACGATTCTGTTACTGTAGTACAGTTGTATCTATTTTCATTGTAGATCTGAATGGAGAGTTATTTCATCTTTCTAGGATGATGGAGGTTGTTTCTTTATTTAATCAGACTTTGCTTTGCTCTTTGCCTCATTGTTCACATGGCATAATTCCTTAAAACAGGCTGTGTTTCAGAGTTTCTTCATATCCCGTGTCTAATATAGGTTCCAATTTGTTCCGTCTTGATATATAATAATACACATGTGTTCTTCCAAGGTATATTTGAGTTGTGCTTTCAGTGGTACAATCTGTTCAGAAATAACTTAAATGTGATGGCTCACCTCGAAAGGGGGGACTTTGCAGATGACATCAATTTTGATTTTATCATTTCATCTCTTGTAGCATTTTCTGAGCTTTAAAATGACACCTTATTTGTCAAAATTGATCAAGGCGATCAAATTTTACAACAAAAAATCTGCTGGAAATTCTTCTTGTTTTTATTTTTTGCTACCTATTTTCACCAGTATCTTGAAAAGTGTTCTGTCGCAAAGTCCCCCTTTTCGGGTGATTCATCACGTATGGTCGATTGTGCAGGAACATACCCGCATGTTGGGTACAGTACTCATCAGACTGCCTGATGGAATATATGAAAGCAGTCTTTTGTAGTCTGCACAGGTCTGCTGTGCATTTATGATTTTATATCCCGTGAAGCTTCAGCTGGGGTCGCCAACATTAACGCCAACACTTTTGTTCCAGAAACTTTCAGTAATTACTTTCAATAAACTTTAATATTGTTATAAATGACATAGCCTGGGTATTAAGGAAGTCAAATCAATCAATCAATCAAAAACATTTATATAGCGCCTAAACCAAACAAATTGTACTAAGGCGCTAAAAAAGGCAAAAATACACAGAGTTAATTGTTGTAAGCAATTGTGATATAACTTTTCAGTTGTTTCTTGAAACAGGTGTGGGCACCACACACTATCAGCTAGATGTACACCATGGTGATCAATCCTGCTGGCACGTCACTAATTTAATAAATTGACTATATGGGTTTGAGTCCGAGCTGACTGTATGACTCTCTCCTTCCTTTAATATCCAATAGGTGACCGTGTTAGGGACCCCAGCTGAAGAGGAAACCGGAGCCAAAATCATCATGCTTGACACAGGAGCATTTGTTGACATAGATGTCGCTATGATGGCACATGGATCCCCGTTCAATTTTTCTTGTGTGAATGCCTCGGCCTTGCAAGAGTGAGTGGATGTGTATATAGGCCAAATTAAAGGGGCATTGGACAAATTTTTGAAATTTTGTTTGTGGATGATTTGCACTTCCTATGTTAGAAAATAACAGTCAGTTACCAGATATTTGTAAAATTTTGATCAAAACCTTCAAAAAAGTCAAAATTTTGAATTTTGTTTTAATTGTTGATTTTGGGTATGAGGCTATTCTCTAAACGTATTTATTGATGCTATGCAATGAGAAAGAGCCAAAGATTTGTTTGTAAAACAGTCCTTTCACATCATAGATTGCAGAAAAATCAAAAGAAATTTTAAATTTTCATTAGATCTCCTGAAAACGCCAATTCTAGAAATTCAACTATAGAGGGCAGTATTTATCGTTGAAAATAAGAGAATATTTAAATATTTTGATATATAGGGTTTGAATTTGACGATGAAACTTTGCATGCTGTCATTACTACCACTACATACCTGCCAACTGTCCCGATTTACAACTCTCAAAATGGCCAAAAATCGGGACGTCCCGATTTTGAGATATTAAAAAAAATAAAAATACAAGGAAAAGTCGCCAATATTTATGGTCTTGTGGCATATATTTGGGCCAGAATCTCAAAAAAGCTGTTAATAAACACAAGGAAAGTCGCAAGGGGACATGTAGTCAATAAATATTTGTGCTCTTGGAACACATATTTGAGCCAAAATCTTACAAAAGTCGCCACCATTCTTCTTCTATTTTATTGGTGGTTCCCAGCTTCTTACATTGACTTCAACACACTCAACACTTTTTTAAAAATCTTCAATGACACCTTAGAATCAAAAAGCGGGTCAGGTGACAGGTTCCCTATTAATTTAGGTGCACCAACTGGTGACTGTAATGCCACTGTAAAGGTATGGAGCCAATGTGCTTGCACCAAGAGAAATAATGGTGTGAGTTGGATAATATAGGTAAATGAGGAGGGGGTGGATGATACCCCCTCCAAAAAAAAAATAGTAGGAATGCTAAAATTGATTAAATTATTATAATTTTATAACCCATCATATATGATGAAATCGGCCAACTGTGACCTACCGTAGGGTCAGTAGGTCAATTTTAAAATGTACATTCCAATACAAATGTATAGTAATATTGGATACAAAAACCCATTTATCTCATAAACGGAGCAAGTTTTTCATTTTAATCCAGAATTCAAGTTATTGTGTTTTTGCTCCTTTACAACCACATCAACTTTTAAAAAGGGACCCCCAGGAGTAGAGTGCACCCCAGCTGATCCCCATGAGTAGGACTTGGGCCCTTACAGGGGGTCATAATGTCAAACACTTTGTTTATTTTTGGACACACTTATACCCATGAGTACAACATTTTGCTGTTAGTCTACCTATTGAAATGGTCTCTCCTGTGGTATTGGATGTGCAGAAGTCCTCTTACTAGTGGGTGGGGCTTTACCCCTCAACCCCCACCAGGGTCCCATCAGTGCCCTTAATGGGCCCTTGAAACAGGCTGCCATGGCCCTCATCTACTTGAGTTGCAATAATAAATTACCAACTCCAGGAAGTGTGCACATGCTCACTTTCTTTACAATACATGGCTATGTTTTTTTTCAACCTTTAATACATCAGTTGAAAGTATGAAATTAAAGTTTCCTTGGCTTTTAATTTGTTGAAATCTTTACAGCTTCAAAGCGCCCCCTTGAACCCCAGCCAGGGCTCCTGCCCCCTAGTCCTACGACGAACGCCTCGCGCGTCTTTTTGTCCCGATTTTAGGTTTCACAATGTTGGCAGGTATGCCACTAATGCTTCAAATGATGCAAAAATCTCAAAATGTTTGGGGGAAAGTTTGGGGATGATGCTGAACTTGTCCAATGCCCCTTTAAGAAAAATTTATTGGACAGTGTAAACACAAATCCAGGGTGCAAGGCCCTATTGCTTGTAAATGCAACCTTACCATGGATTTTTGTTTAATTTGTCCAATAATTTTTGTTTTGCCTATAGGAATGTGTGTTTTTACGTTTGTCCTATTTACACCATACGCTTTCTATATATTGTTAATTTTAGAGTCTCTATGAACTCCGTAATATACGGTATACTAAACATACACCATGTTTGCCTGCATCAACATGCTATTTTTGTTATCCAACTCCCTGATGATAGTGCAGGGCAGTGTGTTTACATTAAGATGCCTGCCTCAGCAGAGAGCTAAAAAGATCAATTCATTTGTTGCGGCTTGTTACTCCACTTATTAGAAATGCAGCATATTTTACCAACTTTTGGGTGGATGTTCTTAACAATCCTTAACAAATTTATGTGATATATCTTCTCAGATTTGACCCACTATAGATATTCGTTTTAACTCGTCTTATATGAATGTAGCCATTTACAAATGAGCATGATCCATTGGGAAATTTATGCAACTTTTTAGCCCATTTTTAGAATTTTTCAGTGTTTTACCTCTTTTTTTTGTACAAACTTCCTCTTTTTTCAAAAGAGGCCTCTCACACCCCTGAATATAGTTGGAATGCTTGGATTTTGTTTCTGGGTGTGATCACATTAGGCAATGTATATTTGAAATGATGGACAATAAGATACAGTGATGGGATTTGGAGTATCTAAGCCTATGTGTAGTGGTTAGGGCAATTACTTTATAATGATCAATGATAGTCACCAGATTGAAATCTGTTTAAGACAAAATGTGGAGCTGCACTTCAAATTACTCAGCAGGGAATGGGTGTCTGATTCTCACTGGGAAGGTAATTAAGACACAAATAGAAACAAGACTGGGCACCCCTGCCCTTCATAGGCAACACTAATGGGCCCAGAACCAGGTATTGATCCTTAATTGATGGAATCCCTATTTTGTTCTGACATTCACTAAAGCTGTGAAAAAATAGGAGATTAGGACTCCCTTGACATGCCAAGTTCAGTGAAATTGGGCTACCCTCAATACATTGCCCTTGCAACTTCGAATTTGTCACTGCTTTAGGCATACCAGCAGAGGATCTGAAATCATCAGCTGTGGGCTACCTTCGCATTTTTTTTACCAAAGTTATAAGGTGGAGCTTTGAAAACTTGGTTTCTTTCATTCAATTTTACTTTTGAGGATACACATAACTGTGGTGATTTATCAACCTATTTATTAATTTACTTTGATTTCATCATAAATGCTATCAGGTCATTGTTTTGGGCACACCAGCAGAGGAATTTGATGGAGGCAAAATCAATATGCTAAATGCCCATGTTTTTGATGACATTGATGTCGCCATGATGGCTCATGGATGCCCCTCTTTCATATCGAGTCCGAAATTTATTGCCTCTGAAACGTAAGTTCAAAATTGATTAAACTTTGTGAAGATTTTTACCACTACAGCTGCTGCCCATGCCATTACTTCCGCCACTGTCACCGCTGTCCATCGCTACTGCCACTGCTGCCCATCGCTACTGCTATTGCTGCCCTTCACTACTGCCAATGCTGCCCATCACTACTGCCACTGCTGCCCATCACTACTGCCACTGCTGCCCGTCGCTACAGCCACTGCTACCCATCACTTCCGCCACTGTCACTGCTACCCATCACTGCTGCCACTGTCACCGCAGCCCATCGCTGCTGCCACTGCTGCCCATCGCTACTGCTATTGCTGCCCTTCACTACTGCCACTGCTGCCCATCACTACTGCCACTGCTGCCCGTCGCTACAGCCTCTGCTACCCATCACTTCCGCCACTGTCACTGCTACCCATCACTGCTGCCACTGTCACCACTGCCCATCGCTGCTGCCACTGCTGACCATCGCTGCCGCCACTGTCACTGCTACCCATCACTGCCGCCACTGTCACTGCTGCCGATCGATGCCACCACTGTCACTGCTGCCCATCGCTAATGCCACTGCCACCACTAACCACCAACCATCAAGAACCTACCACTACTGAACCTTTAATAAATGTCAGAAAAATGATACTTCACACTTTTCAAGTTTTTATGACTACTAACAAATGTACTCAAACATTGTTGTGTGTTTCACATGCATTACATCAGTTTTATTACTTTTCAACTGAACTGGTCATTTCAAAATATTCAATACTTTTGAAATAAATTACCCCTCCCTGAGAATCTGTGCTTTCCTCCCCCCCCCCCCCCCCCCCCCTAAAAGATTATGATGCCCCTGCAACTAGCTCCACTTGTGGTGAAGGAATTTCACATACATTATTCATTTCCAATAGTGTCTCATAATGGATGGGCATACATTATTTTGAGTAATTGGTGCAGCCGACATAATCACCATCTTTTATTCTCATTCTTAGTCACAAATTTGAGTAATTTATAAATCAAAAACGGTATAAATTATTGCCAAAAACTATTAACATTATCATTGGAAAAACGTTCACTCCTATTCAAACATGAAATATTCCAAACCCAGTAAAGCTGATCGCACCGGATGTGTGCGTACACCTGCATCGCGCCGTGATTTTGAACGCGCGGCTCCACTGCGTTTCACGCTGAATGCACTGTCATCTATCGTCTCATAATGGATGGCCAAAATTCCTTATTAGGAAGTAAAATCGCACTCTGTGACTAAGAATGCAGTAACACTGTAACACTTCTCTGGCCTGATGATGTGCTTTAGGCTGAGAATTCCAAAGATATCGTCATTTGCAAGGTGACAGTTCCTTGGAAAGATAACATTGATGATGCCCATGAAAGGAAGCTAGCAAAGTATACAGAGTTGGGAACAGGAGTGTAGAGAAAGAGGTTGGAGGACTCATTGTTATTCCTTTGAAGTAGGCTGCCGAGGTTTAATTGCATTTTCTTTCCAGAAGTTACTGCAAAATTTAGGCTTTAATAGAAAACAGATTAGGTCATTAAGCAGGTCAGTAGCTGAAGCAGCAGTTCTTGGTTGTGGTCAAAATATGTTCAAAGCAGATATTGTGGATGTGAAATAATCTTTTGACTCTGTTGTAATTCACAGGGGTGATTTTCCACCATGAGAAGCAGACTTCTTTCTAGTAGATGAAGAGAAAACAATAGATATTTACTAATTTTTTAGAAAAATTTAACTCACCAGTTCGGAGGTGGTGCTTTTCATGCACTGCTAGGCCCACTACCTGGAGGGAATATTGAATATGTAAAAAGAGGGCCGATATTTCTTTTGGCAGGTTTCATTTGATAGCACAAGAACTTACATTCCTTATTTTTGTGTATATAGAACTAAGGCTTGGCGTCCAAAGACATTTCACTAAAATGGAGGGTGAATGTCGCTCTCATTGTGCAAATATCGTTTCAATCAATGAAAGCCAATGTTATAGTGCTATGATTATTGAATAAACAAACACAAGAATGTTTAGAGCGATCTTCACTCAAATTCAATCTGAAGTGTAGCGAATGTTGTGAAATTTGTTAAGCAAATGTTGCTTCCCGTTGGAGCTAAGTTTTCTTGGTAGGGTGAGCGAATGTCACTCTGGCAAGCCAATGGCTTTGGATGCCAAGCATAACTTGTTTCTCCTAGTATCTAATAGCCCAGTTATATGCTTATTATTATTATTATTATTTAATGGCTCTTATAAAGCGCATTTCCAAAAAAGATCAATGCGCTGTACATGATAAAAACATCAAAAATACATCATAATATAAACATTATAAAATCAGCAATACATGAAATTACAAATACATCAGAAATTGTATATAGAATATTTAAAAAATGAGTTGGTGCTGCAGCTACAGTAATTACACAATTTAACTATGCACCATTACAAAATTGATACAATATAACCATGAAATAGCAAGGGGTAAAAACACATGCATACACTTCTTTGTGTGGTTTAGTTGCTCTGGGTTGCATGTTAACTTATGATGAAGAAGATAATGACAGGTGATGCAAAAGATGTCTACAGACCAAGGAAGTTATAGGGGGGAACAGGCTTTCTCCGCCATTATGATTTCATCGACGTGTAAATCCTATGGGACGGCAGCCATCTTGGATTGTCGCTCATGGAGGGTGAGTTATTGTACCTCCGGCATTTTACAGTTCCGCGTGCAACACTTCGAGAGTCTTCGCAAAGGATTAGCGGGAAAATTGGCGTACTTTAATCAGAGCAAGTCGCAATGCA
>JXSR01S012006.1:24389-35862 GCA_000969725.1 Ophiothrix spiculata | reverse complement strand
ATATCTCCTAAACCGTAAGGGCTATGGTAATGAATCTTGGTGACATGAAGGGGTTCGGGATTACTTTTTTGGGGGTGCGGTGAAGGTCATTCAAGTTCAAAAGGTTATTTGAGGTCAAATTTTTAAAATTGTTCAAAAAGTTGACCTGAGGTCATCCGAGGTCATTTTGAGGTCAAGCTCATATCTCATTAACCTCTGACCCCACATGGATTAAACTTAGACCATAGAAAGTACTTGACCCAAGGTCAAGGTCAGTCAATTAGGACAAAACGTCATTTGAGGTCAATTTTCCAAAATTGTTCAAAAAGTTGACATGAGGTCATTTTGAGGTCAAGGTCATAACTCATGAACCCCTGACCCCACATGGATTAAACTTAGCTACCCTATCTTACTCCACCCCACAACTGAATGATTAAGTAGGCTGTCGATTCAGTAGGCGGTCGATACGCAGGCGAGACTACTGGTTCACGAACCATCTTGTTTAAATTTAGATTTCAGTTTCAAATAAAAGATCACCCCTAAAGAAGCTTCAGTTTCAAATCTCATTCAAATCAGTCAAACCGTTCTGATTGAAATATATGTTCCTGATATGAGGAAAGTTTTTGCATCAAAATCTCAAAAAGTTTTAACAATTTCTCAAAGCAGGTAACAAAACAAATAAAATGTCTGTAATTTCATAGCTGAACAGTAAGCATGCATAATTTAAAGGGCATTGGGCAAAATTTCAAAATTTTATTTGTGGATGATTTGTACTTGATATGTAAGAAAATGACAGTCATCTACCGACCAGATAGCAGGAAAATGTTGATCAAAATCTTCAGAAAAGTCAAAAATGTGAATTTTATTTGGTTTGTTGATCTTGGGTATGAGGCTATTCTCTACTCTTAACGTATTTATTGATGCTATATATACAAGAAAGAGTCAAATATTTGTTTATTTAACATTCTTTCACATCATAGATTGCAGATAAATCAAAAGAAATTTGGAGTTTGCATTAGATCTCCTAAAAAGGCCAATTTTAAAAAAATCAACTTTAGGGCAGTATTATCATTGTCGGCAACGATAATTAAAAAATAATAATACATAGGATCTGAATTTGACAATGAAACTTGTGCATGCTGTCATTATTACTGCTAATACTTCAAATGATGCAAAAATCTCAAAGTGCTTGGGGAAAAGTTCGGGGATGATGCTGAACTTGTCCAATGTCCCTTTAATTTCTTGATCCATCTTTAAATGTGCCTGTTTGAGTATTCATTTTGTGTTTATCAATATTCCTTTCAGATTGCCCTACACAGATCCTGTAGCAGACAGCCTACAGCAAATGATAGGTAAGCTTGCAATTCTTTTTCGCATTTAGTGGTTTGATCAGCAACAGGCCAAACAAACAAACAAACATGTTTTTATACATGCAACCCATACCCTGGATTTTGTTGCCTATAGTATGTACATGTAATATCATCAAAATAAATCATTTTAAGATACAGAAATTTAGAGCCTTGCTTAACCAATATGCACATGATGATGCAACTTATGTTTGCTTGTCCTCATTTGAATTTGAAATTTGAAAATGTTTTAATTTTTTTTTTTATATCTTATTTTCCCAGGTAAAATTGCTATTTTCTCAAAAAACCCAAATGAAAATCAAAGAACATTTTTCACTTTACATTAGTTTCTGGATTCCGTTTTATGTTTAGATGCAATAGAAGTACTCGCTCATCCATTAAAATGGTGTAAAGAAGCAAAATATGTACGCTAAAATTCGCCTCCGTACGCAAAATCCGGTGCAAAATTCGGCAACCTAGTTTCACTTACCCGACTAAAATTGCCTTTTTCTCAAAAGGCCTGTACAATCTTTGCAATTTTAATTAGCTTGTGTGTTCCGTTTGATGTTTAATTAATATGTAGAAAAGTACCGAAAACTACGCTAAATTTATGGCCTTCCGATTTTCTCTATGTTTATAAGTTCACAAACGGTAGACCTGGTATTAAAATATGAATATTAATTTGTGACGTCATACCTGGGACTTGCATTCGTCATCGGAATTTCGCGATTTTTGTGCAAAATTTTGAAAAAAAAACCCTTTTTGAAAAAAAAAAGTTATACGGTCGCAGCGTGAGAATTGGTCGGTCGGATGAGGACAAGCAAACAATATGCAGGTTTTATTCTGTCACAGTACTTTGGGTACTATACTTCCTAATGCCCTGATAATATTTTCCTGTTCTTGTCTAACATTTATATGAATCAATAATAATAATAGTTGTTCTTATTTTGTTTGTTTGCATTTTATTTGTATCGATGAAAGTTTCAATGAAATTTTGTAACCTCCAATCAATATTTTAACACTTTGTAGGCACTATTTGCTGTCGTAGATGACTATGATCTATTTTTCAAAGGGTTTTAAAAATATTTCTGTGCTTAAATATTGTTTACTTGTCAGAATATCATATGATAAAAGTCAAGAATTGATTGTCCCTTTTATAATTATTTGAAATAATTTTAGCTTAGTAGCAAAATATCCTGGTGCATTCAGAAGAGAATTCGAAACCAAGTTCAATATGTTACCTGTCATATCAAAAGGTACCTTAAGGTCGGCATAGTAAATTACAAGATACGGGCCATTGAAGCTGAGCATCGTCAAAGGTTGAATTTCTAATATAATAATAATAATATAATAATAATCTTTTTATTTACTCACGGTAAAAACTTGTTCAATACAACATGTAAAATAAATTTTACAATCATTGGTCTTCCACAAGGCCGTGATATCATTAAAACCTACAAAATATAATTATTAACACAATTTAAAAATTGATTAAATAAAGTTAAACCTACGATTTAGACAAGTCATACAAATTTACAGGACTTGTAGTAACAAATCATATAAAGCAATGCAAAACTGATAAAACACGGAAATTACACAAAATAATGACAATAAGAAATATATAGACCATCTGTTTAAAAACAAGGGGATAAAACAAAAATTGCACAATATAATGACAATAGGGAATATAAATTATTTGTATATAAACAACAGGATAAAACAAGTCTATTGATATTTACAGAACTTGCTACTGAAAGTGTTATAAACATGCGGTTGTGGATGTAAAACTTAAATATAACACAATTTAGATAAAAGCAAGACTATTGATATCTACAGAACTTGCAATTTGAAGATATTATAATTATAAAACACAACCTGTAAAAGTATTTTTAAATATATTCAATAAACAGATATAGTAAAAATTGATATATACAAAAATCATTTGACATATTTGCACGAAAAATAAATCATTGACATATAAAATTTTAAACTTGAAGTTTATACAATTTCTTAAAAACATTTATATTTGGTGACATTCTGGTATCAAAGTTAAGATTATTCCATACTTTTACACCACTGTGACTAAAAGATGAGCGAAAATATTCGGTGTCATTGCCGTTAGAACATCGTGGTAATGCTAGCAGTCCAGCTGCAGCCCTTCTTGTATTTACACTATGATTATCAGAAATAAATCTCAACCTGGTTTTTAAATAAGATGGAGCCAGGTCATTTAATGATTTGTAAATAAGCAATGCCTTAAAATAGTTACACCGATATTCAAGTGGATTCCATCCAAGTTGAGGAAACATAATGGTAGAGGATGTCCGAGAATTTACGCTTAAAATTATTCGTGCACATCGCTTTTGCAGGACATTTAATTTATGAACATCTTCTTTGAATCTTCCGAACCATACAGTATTTAATTTCATAAGAAACGTTACCTTTGAAATGTATTCTATCATATTAATCAGGTTCCAACATCCAAAACATAAGACAAATGTTTTAAAAACTGAGATTCTCCATTCAAGTTTTACCAGTACAGAAACTTTATTAAACTAGATTTTCCAAGAATCATAGTTTTCTGTATCAGCCCGATGCCTTTTACCAATTTGGATGCAACTTTGCAATCGAACATCCAATAACCAAAAGCAAGGTGTCATTTTAAAGGTTAAAATGTAATCTTTCAGATTAGACCCAAAAAAAAATCAATTTTCATTTTGGAACCCTTAAGGTACCTTTCGATATGACGGGTCACATATAAGAAAAGGGATTTTTGAGTTTGAATGGTATTTCTTGTTCTATTTTCAGTGCCCTTAGACAATGTATCCTGCGCATCATACAGCAAAAGTTTTTAGCTTATCAGGGACAATCTCCGCCACAGCACCTCTCCAACACTGTCTCATTCATACAAGAACTTTTTCAGAAGACAGTACTGTCGCAGCAACTAGTCAGGTGTGTAAATGAATGTTGTCATCAAAGTTACTTGGATCAAAATTTCAAAATTTTGTTTTTCAGTTTCATATTTCATTTATAAATTAAAGATTTTTTAAACTCTTGTTCCAAACACAAAGTTGTAACGTACCTCAAAATTTTCGCTTGTGGCTCCAAGCTTTATCAACAGATGATTTAATAGCTAAAAAGATTGGGCATATGCTAAATATAAAATGGCACAAAAGATAATTGTGTTTCTGTTTGAAAAACTACACAATCCAGAAGGAAACTGGCGCTAAATGATGTGCCTTTTGGCAAAGAGTTGATTACCCCAAATTAAGCTCCATGGCGGTTCACCTGCAGAAGACAGTTACTTGGTAAAGTTATTCTAAATTCTTAAGTTTTCTTCACATTTTGTCATTTTTTTTGTTAATGAAAACATGACTTTTTAATTTCTATGTTTTGCTCTTGAACTTCCGCTGTTCATGTCATGGAAAACAGACCAGCAGATTCAGATACTGTATGTTTATTGAAGAAATTATTCTTCTCCTTTTTATCCTGTCTTTCAATATGAATTCCACTGTCAAAGTGTAATGACATTTCTACTCTCAACCTTTAACATATAACCTCTTTCACAGGGATACTACAGTGTTGCTAGGCACAGTGCTTGATTATATGTTCTTGTGTAATGTTGCATCGGTGAAGAGACAAATGTCTACATTACTGACTGCCATGATGGATGCTTGTAAGAAAGGCATACCAGATGACGACAAGTAAGTAATCTCTTACACTGGATACTGTAGTGTTGCTAGACACAGTGCTGGATTATATGTTCTTGTGTAACGTTGCATCGGTGAAGAGACAGATGTCTACATTGCTGACTGCCATGATGGATGCTTGTAAGAAAGGCATGCTGGCTGAGGACAAGTAAGTAATCTCTTACACAGGATACTGCAGTGTTGCTAGGCACAGTGCTGGATTATATGTTCTTGTGTAATGTTGCATCGGTGAAGAGACAGATGTCCACATTGCTGACTGCTACGATGGATGCTTGTAAGAAAGGCATGCCGGATGAAGACAAGTAAGTTGATTAGTTGTCTATAAAGAAAGAATTCTTAGGGCTGATAGCCAAAGATAACCCAGAAAAGTCTCTCATGAAGCTTATTTCCATTGGGGTCCAAGAACTCTCTTCATTCAGTTTTAAATTCACTAGGAAGACCTGAGTATTCGGAGAAGATCCTGCCAAAACATGTATGGACTAAAAACCAATGCGCATACACCACTTGGACCAGGAATCGAACCAAGGTCTTATTGGTGCAAAGCAAGGGATAGACTGCTGACTTAGTTCCCATGTTTGTAATGAAATGAGTATGTATGATGGTTATTTAAATATTGATAGTTGTCAAAATGAAAATGATGTTTGACCTAGCCTAGTGCATATATACGCCTTTCTGGAGAGAAACAAAATCAAATTTTTAATTTTCCCAAGAGAAAAGTTATGAACATATTTGCGATAAGGATTTTGGGCTTGCGCCAATATGACAAGGTTGAAGAGGTGCTTGGGACAAAATCACGTACCAAGGTTGCAAAGGTGCTAAATAAAGTAATTAAAATCATCTTTTCACACATTTTCAGAAACCTGTTGCCTCAATTTTAGTGGCTCCTGCGCCACCGTACGGCCTTAGCAGGAACAATGTTTGCAATCCGTACTCTAATGTCTTTACCGGAATGTTTATACAAGTTTACTCTTAAAGGTCCCATCATTGAAAACATTAAAGTAACACAAGGCAGAATGCTTACATTTTAATCAAGATTTGTGGTGCTTGTGGTATACTGGATTGGTTGTTGAATCGGCATGAATTCTGTGATTTTGCCAATGCCGATTCGTCCCTGATCTTGCCATAATCGGCGGATTTTAGATTGTCTGATTTGAATCGGCCCATCACTAATAGTGTCAAGTCTTATGGGGCTCAATGTATACTTTTGCTTGGATTTTAATCTAGAATTTGGTTGAAGCATTGGCAAGCAGTGAAGCAAAGGTGTCATAGAAGGGTCATGCACTTTATTTTGTGAGAAATTTGATTTTAGGAACTAAAACTTTTTGGCCTCTATTCCAGAAAGGTGTTTAGCTAAACCATGGTTTTAACTGAACACCAACTGTCCAGGAATGATACACACCCACACTGTTTCAGCTTTAAATGGATCAGTTCATTTGAGCCGTGCTGTTGACGAGAAATTAAAACCACCTAACAACTTTTTGGAATACGGGCCTTTATCTTTAAGTTCCTCACTTAAATTAATTAATACGAATATATATCATTGGTTAAGTGAAAAGTCATGTAATTAAATCTTTGGTAATGTTCCTGTTGATGGGAAATTGCAAATTTAAATTTATTTACAGTTTCTTTCAAATGGTGCTGTTTTAGTTGCTGTTACCATATAGTATTGTTAAAAAATCTATTATTTCTTTCATGCAGAGAGGAGGTTCTCAAAGTGTTGCGTGGCTTTGTCTCACATCATCTTCCTGTTCACCAGGGCAAAGTTCTACACTGCCTAGAGTCTATTGCTGTGTTGCATCCTAATCTGATGGTTGAGCTTATTCCAGACTGCTCCAGGATCATTGGTCAGAGTGAAATCAAGAGAGGTGTTGGAACAGACAGCCAGCTAAGGTAAGACACACACCAGGGCAAAGTCCTACACTGCCTAGAGTCTATTGCTGTGTTGCATCCTAATCTGATGGTTGAGCTGATTCCAGGATTTGACATATCACCCCTTTTTGAGACAAATGTCAAACACTCAAAATCTGTTTTAGAAATTTCGTTATACAAATTCATGATCTTGAAACAAATTTTTAGTCCCACATAGGATTCTTCCCTAGTCCATCTATAATTTAAGTTTGAAATGATCAAAGTTTATAATACGTAGCATGTCCTCTTTTACACTTTGTTAACCAAGTACTTACTATTTTCTTCCTTGTTATTTCATAGGAATGCATATTGTGGACTTTTGTCACATCTAGGAGAGCCTGGTAGACAAGTTATCAGTAAAGTTAGAAGTGGACAGGATCTGCTGTTATAGCACACATTGTCTTAAAGTTCACTCAGCCTGGGTGCTCAGACTCAGAGACTTGAGAGATACTTTATGGATTCTAGTTTGTCATTATTTCACTTGTGGACTCTTGTCACATCTAGAAGAGTTTGGTAAACAAGTTACGTCAGATAGAAGCAGACAAGACTGCGATTATAGCACATATTGTCTCATCAAATCAGCTCAGCCTGGTCACTTAGAGACTGAGAATATAGCCTGAACACAGCTATGCTATCATGGATTGCAATTTGTTGTTATTATATAGGAATGCATATTGTGGACTTTTGTCACATCTAGAACCTGGTTTATAAGTAAAGCCAGCAGTGGACAAGACAAGACCATGTTATAGCACAAGTTCTCTTCAAGTCCGCTCAGCCCTGTCATTCAGAGAGAATAGACCTTTTCAAAACACCACTTTCCAATAATTTCTGAAGCTGATTTTACACTTTCCGGCAATTGCAGACAGAAAAAGTGACTCTTCAACACAATAACCAGAATGTTAAGTTTGCGTTCTCTTTAACTGGTTGCGTACAAATTCGAACTTGTAATTAGCGTTTGCACTAACGAGCTTCATCAGCTTATTTCAAATGGAAGTTTTACTCTTTGTGTCAGTGAGCGTATGGTGCCATCAGCCAAAAGTTGTTTAGAATTAGTGTATCTAATAATGTATGTGTCTGGTTCTAATAATTTTCGAAAAAATGGCCATGTGATCAATGTTCCGAAGATTTCCGAATAGATTTTGAAAAGGTCTATAGCCACAACATAGCTAAGAGTTGTAGTTTTACAATCGATCACTTAATTCTACAGCTACTTATTTCAACAGTGACTGAAACTTATGTTTGTGATATGTTGTTTGCCATTGTGTACTTTTAAAGCAGTAACTCTACAGGAACTGTATAATGTCAACTCAAAAAACACAGGGATTAATCTCAATGGCATTGGGTTAGAGCCCACTGGCAATCAA
Source organism: Ophiothrix spiculata (assembly GCA_000969725.1). Lineage (NCBI taxonomy): Eukaryota > Metazoa > Echinodermata > Ophiuroidea > Amphilepidida > Ophiotrichidae > Ophiothrix > Ophiothrix spiculata. The sequence continues at coordinate 27,555 of JXSR01S012006.1, read as the reverse complement.
AGGACTGTGGAGTTGGATTCCTATGTTGTCACCTGGGGGCGATTTCACAAATGTTAAAATGCATTGTTAACCCATAGTAAGACCAAAACCCATTGTTAGTTTTGACCCAGAGCAAACGTAGGCCGCATGCGCCAAACCGGAATTTCTGAAAAGGATGTAAACACGAACAAAATTTGTTTGTGAAGCACAGCAAATTTGTCATTCTAAATTCAATAAAACGGACGATCGGATAATTCCAACATAATATAATTCCGGTTTGGCGCATGCGCCCTACGTTTGCTTAGGGTCAATCGTTAGTTACGACCACCTCTTGACCCCACATAACGTTAACAAAGGGTTCGATTTTTCTAATTCATAATTCATCTACCTTACAATGCGGAAAACACTTACGAAGGGTTTTCATGTCTTTGTGATATCTAGTTGTAGTTACGAGCTAAACCCTTCGTAGCTACAGTGTATCGTAAATGTTAGTGAAATCGACCCCTGAGCAACAAAATCCCAACAGAATGTTTGCAATTCATGTAAAATTTCCCAGAAATATGACAGCAAGTACAAAAAATTTCTTTTAAAGTTCTTATGTAGGGCCTACAGGTATTTCTTTCTGAATTTTCCCTCCCAACTCGCAACTTTTCCAGGGAAATTTACAAGATTCCCCACTCACACCATATTCACTGAAATATTTGCATAGGAGGCAGTTTTTTTACTAGGAAATCTCAAAATGTACTTTCTGCATAGGACTGAGACAAGTTAAGACTAAAAATTACCATTGTAGTCCATGGGCTACGACGACCCACCATGCATCTCCCCCAAGAACCTCCACGAGGTATCATTTTGTTCGGGGACCATTCTGAATGGTATTTCGCATGTTACCAAAATCTCAATATGAATGCATTCAAGATGGCCGCCATTTTTCAAAATGGCCGCCAATTTAACTTATTTTGGCTTATATCTTGGATTCTGAACAACATAGAGCCATAATTTTGGTGTCTACACCCATGTTTTCATACTCAAGGAATTTAATAAGCATATAATTATATCCATAGTAAGTGGCGGCCATCTTGGAATTCAAAATGGCATATTTTTAGGAAAATTGACAAAACACCCTTTGAAATGTCAATTAAAATAAATAATCAACAGAAATTACATTTAGGGCTACAACAAGATCATTTGTGATCTAATTGTTATGTTAACGTGCTTAGAATTCCAAATGGCGCCTGTATCAAAAACCAAAATGGCCGCCAAAGTCTGTTTTAATATGCAAAAATGGGTTAAAAGGACACTATATGTTCAAAATAATTGATGGAAAGTGGTTTTGAGAGTTACAACAGATAATGTTTCCCCAAACTAGACCTTTAACATACTCAAAATCCAAAATGGCACCCGTAATGGGGTCCAAAATGGCTGCCAAAATACATTTTACTACACAAAAATGGGTCAAAGCATAATTTAAACAGTATCAAACAAACTGTAAGTTAAAAATATTTGGTAGAAAATGGCTTTGAGAGTCAAAACAGATACATTTATCCCCAAATTAGACTGTTAACAAGCGTAAAATTCCAAATGGCACCTGTACTGAGATCCAAAATGGCTGCCAAAATATATTTTAATGCCCTAAAATGGGTTAAATATTTGACTTTAAAACAGCATCAAACGAACTGTATTTTTCAAGATATTTGATGGAAAATGATTTTTAAAAGTTACAACAGATATAGTTGTCCCCAAATTGGGTTGTTAACAAGCTTAAACTTCCAAATTTTTCCTGTAATGAGATCCAAAATGGCCGTCAAAATGCATTTAAAAGCGCAAAAAGAATGGTTTCACGGTTTAAAACAGATTCAAACACATTATGTTTTTCAAGATATTTGATGGGAAATTGTTTTGAGAGCTACAACAAACATATTTGACCCCAAATTAGGCTGTTAACAAGCTTAAATTCCAAATGGTGCTAGTACTGAGATCCAAAATGGCCGCCAAAATGCGTTTTAATGCACCTAAAAATGGGTTAAACATCTTTTGAATAGTATCAAACACACTATTTTTCAAGATATTTGAAGGAAAAATGGTTTTCAGAGTTACAACAGATATATCTGTTCCCAAATTAGGCTGTTAACAAGCTTACAGTTTAAAATGGGACCTGTACTGGGATCCAAAATGGCCACCAAAATACATTTTAAAATGCTAAAAATGGGTTGAAGGATTTCAAAACAGCAATTACCATACTAAATTTTCAAGATATCTGATGGAAATTGGTTTTGAGAGTTACAACAGATGTATTTGTCCCCAAATTAGGTTGTTAACATGTCCAGAATCCCAAATATAGAGTGTTTGATGCTGTCTTTTAGTCATTTAACCCATTTTTAGTGCATTAAAACACATTTTGGCAGCCATATTGGATTTCATTACTGACAAAATATGGAAGGTTAAGCTTGTCAACAGCCTAATTTTGAGACAATTATATCTGTTGTAACTCTCAAAACCATTTTCCATCAAATATCTTGAAAAATATACTTCGTTTGATGCTGTTTTAAAGTCATTTAACCCATCTTTAGGACTTTAAAACATATTTTGGCGGCCATTTTGGATCCCAGTACAGGTGCCACTTAGAATTTTAAGCTTGTCAACAGTCTAATCTGGGGACAGATTTATCTGTTGTTACTCTCAAAGTCATTTTCTACCAAATATTTTGAACATGCAGTTTGTTTGATGCTGTTTAAATTATGCTTTGACCCTTTTGTGCGCATTAAAAAGTATTTTGGCGGCCATTTTGGACCCCATTATTGGCGCCATTTTGGATTTTAAATATGTTAACAGTCTAATTTTGGACAAATATATCTGTTGTAACTCTCAAAACCACTTCCCATCAATTATTTTGCAAATACAGTTTGTTTTTTGGTGTTTTAAGTCCTTTTAACCCATTTTTGCACATTAAAACATACTTTGGTGGCCATTTTGAATTTTAAACACCTTAACATAATAATTAGAGGACAAATGATCTTGGTGCTGCCCTAAATGTAATTTTCTGTTGATTATTTATGTTAATTGGCATTTCAACGGGTATTTTTGTCATTTTTCGTTAAAATATGCCATTTTGAATTCCAAGATGGCCGCCACTTACTATGGATATAATTATATGCTTATTAGATTCCTTGAGTATGAAAACATGGCT
>JXSR01S012006.1:5361-22062 GCA_000969725.1 Ophiothrix spiculata | reverse complement strand
ATGTCTATAGTTGCCATGCGAATCCTGGTTTTAAAGTTATAAGCATTTAAAAATGGGGAGTTAATTTTTGGACACCCTGTATTTACTTGCGGATGAAGAAAAGCCTCATAATTCCCACCTATTTACTGTTGATCAAAATATAATCTTGAGTAGTATTGAAGGCTATAGGAATTTAGTTGTGTGAGATTTGTCTTCACAATTATTCTGAATTTGATCAACAGATAGTTCCGAGTGAAATTATTTGATTAATTGATATGATTGAAAAAATTGATGATTAAAGGACTCTGGCCCTTAAAATTTGTACATAATGTTTATGATTAACATCTAATTTTCTTATCTAAATAGTTCTGTGAACATCAGAGAAGCATATACTGTATGTTTATAGCTGGTTTCAGAGCCTGGAGGTTATATTGCAACAACATCATAGAGACAATAATTACCAGGTATTGGTAGTGCTGTGGTGAAGGTTGTATTACAAATTATAATACATGTTTTACCATCACCACAGCACTGCTGAGCAGTATCCTCGACTTTCGATGAAATCATAGCACAACAAGCCGATAAATCTATTACCTTGCCGTATTACACATCCATTCAACCAGTTCGAATTAAAATAATTTATTCCGCTTATTTGCGACAAATTGTCATGGTAGTTATGCAAATACACCCTTCTACATTACAGCATTGCTGATAATGTGACCATGGCATCAAGGTATACTTTACAAAGGACTGCTGCTGCTTTTTGTCATATCCATATCACACATAACATAATGTGTTTATTGAGACCTGTTATTTTGATTTTACATCACACATTCAAAAATTCTAGGCATTTCATTGGTTTATTGCCCCCTCAGTGTGATGGTAGAAACTATCACTGCGCTGCAATGTACTAGCATGTACCAAGTTGATTTTTTTATATGGTCAACTTAACCACTGTTAGATGATGGTGAAGTTATTAACATTTTGATGTTAAAGACTTTATAAATGAGTGATATAAAACAAATATTAACTGCCTTAAATTTGTGTGATGGTAGAAATATCACTCGGTGAAAGATGCTCCATTTCACTCACCGTAACACGGCTTGTGAAATGGAAAACATCTTTCATTTTGTGGTTATTTTTTTACCATCCATCACACTCATAGTCTGTTAATATTGGTATGACATTAGGCCACACTAATTTAATTGTGTGTCTCAAAGCTGCCTCAAAACCCCATCGAAGATCACAAATCATGTCCTGTGGATCGCAAAATCAAAACAGCCTAAGTAATACAACATACCTGTAAGTAAATATCAAGGGATCAAAAACAAATGGCGAAAATGGCAAGTGTAACACCTGGTATAGTTGGAAAAAATTTTACTAAAAAAAACAAAAACGCATTCCACAGTAGGTTTTCAAATTAATGTGAGCTTTGAGACAAACAATTAAATTAGTGTGGCTTAATTGCAGCAAATATCATGTATATATGAACTAAAATGTACTTCCAAGTATTTATTACAGAACCCTGTTATATGAAAATGTAATAAAATAAAAGAAGTTGCTTTCTTTATCTAAAGCTCCATAGTTTCATGTGCATTATTGTCTTCACAAGCAAGATGTGGCAAAAATTAGAATATGGCAAAAAGTAGATGGGTTATTCCGTGTATTTTCTCTTACGTGTAACGTATTCATGAATGCGTGCGTGTAACGTGTACACGTATATGAGATAGACTCAAAACCAAAGCAACTTTGGGTCAATGGCAGAACATTGCCGACAGTTGAAGCTTAACCCCGGGAGCTTACCAAGTTTTTAAGTTTACACTCCCAGTTATATCCCTCGGACATTAGATAGGAAGTAATTGAGTAAAATATTCACAGATTTATGTTTTTAATCCTTTGTTGCCGTAGATTGGCGCAAATTTCGGACGGTATCTACCCCCTAGCAGACAACTTTTTTCTTGCACATGTCGCCATATTGTTATTGATCAGATATCAATTACCCACAATTCCCCGTATGTCATTGTCCACGCAAGTGATATCAATCAAATTTAGTGCTGCGTGGTATGCGTGAAATCCCGCCTATTTTTAGGTTCGCCGCGCGGGGGAAACACTATATTATAATTACGATCTTTTCCATTTTTCGGGGCAACGATTTTTAGTTATATCGCCCAGCACTAAATTGACAAAACCAGGAAGTAATTTCCAACCAACGAAACGAAAAGATGGCGGCGATCGATCGGAACTTACGAATTGATCTGAATTATACGCAAAGTAATATCGAAATTTTACCAATTAAAATTTATTTTTTTGCTAAAAAGGTGAACGTTAAAACAAAAAATTAAGTTTATAATCTTAAGAATCTTACAAAATATGGACAAAATGCATGAGAAGTAGTTGTTTTCACATGTAAACAGATACGAGTTTCAGCTTTTAGCGATACTGTGACATAGTTAGTTATAATTGTGCGTGCCTTTGAAAAGATTTTGTTTCATCCGTGTACACGTTTACCACTTATTTGTTACGTGTAACGGATCATGCGTGCGTGTAACGCATCATGCGTGTAACGTGCCCAACCTTAGCAAAAAGGTACATCTGACCATTATGTTACAAGAATAGAGACTATGGGTCGTATGCACAAAACAGGACTACAGTTAGTCCCGGACTAAAGTTAATTTTAAAATTTTGAAAAATAACACATTTGGAGAGAAATCTAGCGATAATTTATGTTCTTGTTTAAAGATTTAAACTGAAACTTTTATTATTTGATTTATTTGTTCGTTTTAGAACATTATAAACAAAAACGTTTTAGTCCAGGACCAACTTAATTAGTCCCATACTTTGCCAATGTTCCAAAACAGACAAATGGTCAAATTATAGAAAATTCAGCACAGATTTTTAAGCAAGGACATAAACTGTCACAGATCCAAAAAACCACCAATGTTATTTTTCAAGGAATCAATTTCACTTAGTCTCAGACTAACTTTAGTCCTGTTTTGTGCATATGGACCTATATGATGATACTGGGGCTCACCACACGGAAGTGCCAAATCTAGATAAATGTAGATTTCTGAAGTACAGATTGTGTTCACACTGTCACACGTCAATCTGACTTAACTACAGCAGGGGTGTGTGTGTGCTTGGAACTTAACGTACAATGTAATTACGCGTACATGCACAGTCATTTACGCTTGTATGATCATGATGCTGAAGTCCAGTTTAAACCACATACATCTTGATGTGCGAAGTACAGATTGATTTGTCTGTGTGGAGAGCCCATTGTTAATTCGTGAAGGACAAGTTATTGTACCTTTACATTTTGGCGCTCAGTTTACATATTTATTCAGTTAGGCTCAGTTTACATATTTATTCAGTTACAATAGGTGTGGGTTTTTTTAATCATTAAATATTGATTCAAAGCCTAATTTTGACAAAATAAATTTCTTTAAAACACAGATTCCTTTAAAGCCTTAAATGCGCTCTTGAAATTCTGTTTACACTGTCCAATTATTTTTGTAAGCCCTATATCAAATGAAATTGATCCTACAAAAAATTTGGAGGTACAATTTTTCTGGCCTCCATGAAAAAATAAACTGCCTTAATTAAATATCTTGAAATTGAAATAGGGGCTTGCAACACAGACGCTTCAAATCTAGATGCATCCATCAGGGAGTCTCAACTAACAGCGCGCTCGTGCCAAATTTGGCGCTTTGACGCTCTCTAAAAACAAAGAAAGAAATATATTAGAAATGTGCTGAGAAATAGGCAAATTTGGTGATTTCCCCTACAATTTTCTCATTTATGTGGCGCATTGTAAGGACTAGTTGAGAACCCCTGATCTAGATTCATGTACATTTCTGAAGTGCAGATTATGTTCACATGGTCGTGCATCAATTTGATTTTCCTTCAGTTGCGGGTGTAAATAAGCAACTATGTGTATGTACACGTGCAGTCACTTCCGCTTGTTTGCTCATTTGCCGAAATCCAGATTAATCTAGATGTGTAAAGTGCAGATTCCATGTGGAGATCCCAAATATGTATAAGATCCTACATAACAAAGCCCAATCTGGTTTAAAGAGCTCTAAACCATTATCACAAATTTCTTATAATGTATCTAATTTACATACTAAGAGCACCTCTGTGAAATGAGAACCAAGCAGAACAATTTTTAATGGATATTAAGATTTTCTTAAAAAAGGGAAATAAAACATTTGTGATGGCTCACCCCGAAAGATAAAACCAAATGAATGAATTATTTTCGTCGTTTTTTGCTGCCTATTTTCACCTGTATCTTGGAAAGTGTTCTGTCGCAAAGTCCCCCTTTTCGGGGTGAGTCATCACATTTAGCTGGTTTCTATAGCTAATATGCAGTTGTCTCTGACGCAAGCGTACATTTTCAAGGTTGTTTAGTTCGCCTGTACGCATAACTCTGAGAACATGTTCACGAATTAAATTAACAACTGATTTCTTTCTTACACAACACAAAAACACCAGTTAACAATGTTGTAGAGTCTGATAGCTTACTTAGGCCAACAAAAAAAAGAACTCGGTCTCAGGTTCCTTAGGCCCAAAACCCTAAGTGTTACGTGTGGGTTTTTTTTTAGTCAAAAAGGCTATGCGCACGCGGAAATCTTTTTTTTTATTACGTTTTTAGGTCACTTTTTCCCCCCGAATTTTTTCCCTTTTTTTCTCTCGATGTAAGAAAAAAATAAATAAAAAGCAAAAAATCTCCTGAAAACCTAAAAAAAAAGAAGAAATGCGGTAAAATTTGAATTTTTAACTTAATGCCCACGGGAAGCTGAGACAGACTTCTTTTTTTCTTTGGCCTTACAGAGTATATATACCCTTAGTAGAGCTATTTGCAGCTCACCCTCCTGCTTTTAAAAAAGTCTTTAAATCGTTGCACCTCACAAGTAAAATATTTTGAAAATAAAAATAACATAGATGTGATACAATTCAATTCTGTACAATATTTACATGATTATTAACACAAGAGTTATTAACTCACTTGAAAGGCTTACAGGACAGTTGATTGTGCTAGAGAAGTTGACTTAACTTTCACTGAACAACATATGTGTCCCGTCATATCGAAAGGTACCTTAATACCGGCATAGTAAATTACGAGATACAGGCCATTGAAGCTGAGCATAGTCAAAAATCACGTCCAAGGTCGAATTTATAATTTCATCAGAAACGTTACCTTTGAAGTGTATTCTATCATATTAATCAGGTTCCAACATCCTAAACATAAGACAACTGTGTCAAAAACCGAGATAAAAATCCTTTCTCCATTCACGATTAACCAGTACAGAAACTTTAAACTTGATTTTCTCAGAACTTTAGTTTTCGGAATCAGCCCGATACCTTTTACCAATTTGGATGTAACTTTGTAATCGAACATCCAATAACCAAAAGCAAGGTGTCATTTTAAAGCTTAAAATATAATCTTTCAGATGAGACCAAAAAATCAATTTTAATTTTGCCGACCTTAAGGTACCTTTCGATATGACGGGTCACATATTGGTCAAGTAGTTGGTTATTGGGGAAAATTGAGACCAGGTGTTCAGGACAAGATCTGTACTTAATGCATTTCGTCATGTGAATGCAAGAAAATTGTATCTGCAATAGCTGACATATGTTTTTATCAAATGGAATGTGAAAATTCCTTAAAATGACAGTGGCTCTTGTAATGATTCTTCAGGTGACACCGACCATCACCTGAAGAACCATTTCAAGAGCCACTGACTCAAGACTGGACACTATAGAATGTCCAATGTAAATTTATGTATGTTCCAGCTAGCTTTGTCTCAGAAATGTCAGGTCCAAAGAGACAACATGGCACCCTAATAACCAGCTGGAGATCTTTGACCTTGAATGAAAAAGACCTCTCTGAAGCTAGTACACTTGTTACCCGCACTTGAAACGTAATGTCCCCCATAACATCTCCCCAATATTGCTTGGGTCAATATTACCAGCTGGAGATCTTGGACCTTGAGTAAAAAGACCTGACTGAAGCTAGTAGCCTTACAGAATAGTGCACTCATTATCTGCACTTATCGTAATATCCCCCATAACAGCTCCCCAACATCACTCGGGTCAATATTACCAGCTGGAGATCTTAGACCTTGAATAATAAAAACTTTGCAGAAGCTAGTAGCCTTAAAGAATAATGCACTCACTATATGCACTTGAAACGTAACATCCCCCATAACAGCTGCCCAATATCGCTCAGGTCAATATTACCAGCTTGAGATCTCAGACCTTGAGTAATTTAGTCAGCAGAAGCAAGTATCCTCATAGAATATATCAGAACTTTGCCAAACTGACCGGTGCAACACTGGATAAAACAGCTATCATCAGTTGTCTATTTGTTGATGTTCATGGAAGAGCCAACTGGATATAGCTTGTGCGATACAGTTTATGTACATAAAGAAGCTTGGAGTCTTCAGCTGAATTCTTGAGGTACAAATTTGCCTTCTAGATCCTGTACGAAAACAGAAATAAGACAGAAAATTTGTATGAGAATAGGTTTTCAGACCTTACTTACTTATAATGAACAAAGTGAGTTTGGTTTTGATGCATTTTCTGGCTTTGTGTTATCAAATCTAGTTTTCGAGTGTGAAACAAGTTGCTATATCACGAAAAATAAAAGAAATAACAAACTGTTTAGTATTTTGCAACCCTTACCACTATCCCAACTCATAATCTCATCCCTAAAGCTTAGCTCATATCAAAACCTACAACATCATTTGGATGGTAAGCTTACTCAAAGACCCAAATGAACAAATTTGTGAACTTCTCTATTTGTTGCATTCATTTAAATTCAAAACCAACAGGAAATTATCTGCATATAATTCATAAAACGCACATTTATCTGTCCTTGTCCACTCATCTTACAAACTGTCATAATTTTTTATGATATAAATCTTGTTTGATAAACATCTTTGATAATAATAATTCTGGCATTTATTTTAGGCCTTTGTCAATGGATACAAAGCGCTGGTCATTCCGCTAGGCCACGCGCACCACCCATGTTTTGTTTTTAGAAATTTTTTCCAGAGGGCACTATTCCGTTTTCACTCCATGAAAACCGTAGTTCACTTCATATATCATATGCCTCAAGACAGGTTACGGTTCATATTATTACTTACCGAACACATATAGTTATGGTGTTCCCATACTATTCCTAAACTGTCAGGTACCCGTAGTTCTTCATGTACTTTAAGCTCATAAATTGAATATGCGTACTTCATCTGAAAATAGAGAAAGGGGAATAATCTTATTAGTATTACTTCAAAAATAGTGCACATTTTGTCCATCTTCTGGTATGTGTCATCCATAGATTAAATTAATAGGAAACTGGTCTATTTGCACCCTAAAAATTCGGTTAAGTTAGGAGATTGCACCATCCGGGCGCTACACCTGGACAGACGCTGCGTGAGTGCGTAGTAGTGCTGCTCTGTGTCCTGTCGCGCGCCACAATTACTTGACTACAACGCAATACGCATCTTACATTTTTCCGCAAAACGAGCGTAAGCAAGAAACAACGCTTGACTGGCTCAATAGCCGCATTCTCAGTCAGATTACAATTCAGTGGCCAGAGTACGGTGTCATCATTTTAATTAGGTTGTGAAGTTATTTCTTAATATAAGCAAATCAGATCTGCAGCAGTTGTGAAAAATCAATGTCTAGATGAAAAACATGATGCGCACTATATTGGAATTAATTGGGATTAATTTAATCTGAATTACCCTGCTTCTTCAACGAAATGCATATTAGCAAAACATCAAGAGTGAAAATGAAAAGCATATAATGAAAAGAACAAAAGAAACTATCGAATACTTGTGGATAGAGGTTTGTTTACAGCTGTGTTTTAGATGAGTTGATGTCTATGCAAAGCTAGGAAGCTTGTTCCAATGCTGGGCAGTGATTGAGATATCTGTCAACAACAGACTTCATAAAATCAGTGCCTCTTATGAAAACAACTTAGTGCTAAAAATGGTCAAGTTGCCATGTATCAGTTTAATGCTTACTTGCCAACCTTAGGTAGGATCCTGCCTTATGCGCATTTCATACGCGAGTGAAATGAGACAAAATCAATACACGCGCGGAACAGCAATCAACATTTACCGCAAGTGCATTGATTTTGTCTCATTTCACGAGCATTATGGAATGCAAATTTATTAATCTAATTCATACACGACAGAAAAATAATATTTTGTCTTTTGTGTAAAGAAATAAGGCCTTTAATATGACTATCAAAATCCAAAACTTCTCTAAACTAAATAAATAATCACCCGACAAAAACTATGAAACATTCATACGCACTTAACGCCCGCTACGCAAACCGGAACGCAACAAGCGCAGTGCATTGTGAAAATCCACTGCACTCCGCATATTTTATATTCTTGCGTCCTGATTGGTTAGGTGACATGCGCAGCACACGCGGAGTGTATGAATATCAGACAATACAAGCTTCCCACTTGATTGCACTCTTCCATAGGAGTACAAGGGGTAAACATCAGATGCATCGGCCTAGATACAGCAACATATACCCAATGTAGAAGATGCAACTGAATAAATTATATGTGGCATTAGGTAACCAAATCATGTAACCCAGACTGAACAGACCTGCTATGTGATTATTCTTTGCAAAATACACTCTGTATATTAGTGCACTAAGTGTGACTTACTTGGGCCCTGATAGCTCCCCATTTTACCTTGGGTGACTTACTTGTTTTGCACATTTTTTGGTGGCATACACCCTACTGACGTGGCTAGTTCTGGGCATAGTAGGCCTACACTACGGATGGGATGCAGTCAGGATGACTTATTCAGACCCTGACAGCTCCACATTTTACCCTGGGTGACTTACTTGTTTAGCACATTTTTTCGGTGGCATACACCCTACTGACGTGGCTAGTCCTGGGCATGGTAGGCCTACACAACAGATTGGGATGCACTCAGAGTCACTTACTCAGACCCTGACAGCTCCACATTTTACCCTGGGTGACTTACTTGTTTTGCACATTTTTTCGGTGGCATACACCCTACTGACGTGGCTAGTCCTGGGCATGGTAGGCCTACACAACAGATTGGGATGCACCCAGAGTCACTAACTCAGGCCCTGACAGCTCCCCACTTTACCCTGGGTGACTTACTTTTTTAGCACATTTTTGGGTGGCATACACCCTACTGACGTAGCTAGTCCTGGGCATGGTAGACTACACAACAGATTGGGATGCACTCAGAGTCGCTTACTCAGACCCTGACAGCTCCACATTTTACCCTGGGTGACTTACTTGTTTTGCACATTTTTTCAGTGGCATACACCTTTCTGACATGGCTAGTCCTGGACATAGTACACTACGGATTGAGATGCACTCAGAGTCGCTTACTCAGACCCTGACAGCTCCACATTTTACCCTGGGTGACTTACTTGTTTTGCACATTTTTTTGGTGGCATACACCCTACTGACGTAGCTAGTCCTGGGCATAGTAGGCCTACACAACAGATTGGGATGCACTCAGAGTCACTTACTCAGACCCTGACAGCTCCCCATTTTACCCTGGGTGACTTACTTGTTTTGCACATTTTTTCGGTGGCATACACCCTACTGACGTGGCTAGTCCTGGGCATAGTACACTGTGGATTGAGATGCACTCAGAGTCACTTACTCAGACCCTGACAGCTCCCCATTTTACCCTGGGTGACTTACTTGTTTAGCACATTTTTTTGGTGGCATACACCCTACTGACGTGGCTAGTCCTGGGCATAGTACACTACGTATTGGGATGCACCCTGGTTTTGAGTTGTGTTTTTGCACTGAAAAAGAAATGTAAAATATTATTATTACGCACTGATTTGAAAGTAAGCTTTATCACACAAATCTATTGAAAACGTTTTTTTTAAAGATGCCATTGAAAATTATATTTTGGTAAAAGAAATGGTAGGACAAACAAACTAACCTGCTAATATGACTGCTCTGAAGGCTGAATAGGAATTACACGTCGTGGATACATCTTCCGGGACTCGCATGGTGGGTGCTGATATGAGGAATTTGATTGGCGTTCCTTGGTTATAATTTTGCCACGATGTCTTCTCCGTATGCCCCCAGGATGTCTCACATGTAGGAACTATGAGAGCGTCCCCCTGGAACAGCAACAAAGTGATATATAATACATTAGCCAATCAGAAAACAGGAATACAGAGTGAATAAAGTGGACTGGAAATTGAATTTTGATTGATGTCAAATTCACTCAGCTCAACTGGACTTTTAAGGGACACATCACACTGTTTTAATAGAGTAAGCAGTGATTTTGTTTCATTTTATTCTGAATTTGGTGCTCTCTGGAAAGGATAGTGCTACACCAAAAATCTTGTGAGTCCGATGGGACTTAAAGCAATATCATATATAAGGTTTGGTGTAAAAATAGATTAGGGTTAAAAAAAGTTTAAAATGAAGAATTCCAACTATCCATCCATAAACATATTTTTCTCTAAGCTTGATTTCTCACGAAGCAAATACACCTAATGCACACATGTGCCTTCCTATACTGATACATGTGGAATTATTCCCAAATTTTATTCAACAAAAGCACAACTGACAAAGTAGGCAACTCTAGTCAAATCATTTATAGGGTATCTACCAAAAACAAACCCAAACAGTCAAAAAATCAAAAGTCATGGGTGATAGGGGGCACGTTCTAAGAAGGATCTTATAGTATTGCTTTAAAGCATGTAAGAAATAGTTCAAATTAGTTTAACATATTTTCCCTTTTGTTTAGGGGTAATACATCTCAAGGACCTTATTGACCTTCCCGTATTATCCCTGATAACTGCATTTCATATTTCACTGTTTTTGTTGTATATTGCATTTTATCTTTTATTTGATTTTGATATTTTTTATGCATATGTTGTGGAAATAAAATTGAATGAATGAATACAACAAAATTCTGAATTTGGAGAGTCCAAGACTCAGATACTCAGCCTGGTGCTAAGCTTTCCCTTTGGTTTATTACCCTATGTTTTTTTTAAATGGTAAGCTTAATAGCTTCCAGTTCTGATGGTTATCAGCAGATATTCAAAACGTGAGGCTTGCTGTTTCCTTCTTATTTTCACAACACAAATGTAACAATCTGGACTTCATAATTCCCCCTGCCTTACCAACATACTTACCACTAATAATTCCCCATTTTTCTCTGTTACTATTAGTTCTTGTAGTCTATTCATTCTGTAAAAATAAAAGATCATACAATATATTGGTCATTTACATCGGATCATTTAGGTCATGTGAATTACAGAAAAAAATATTAATATTTTGTATTGCATGAGAATAATTGGGGGTAGTCACTCACTAGATACCATATTTCTGGAGCAGAAAGCTAGAAATATTTTTTTTTATACATTTTAATATATCATGATTAATCAATCTATTATAAGAGGATACAGGGTTTGCTGTTCAAGACCTGAGGAACTGTATGCAGGAAAGATCTGTGTGGAAAGCTGTCGAAGGAGTCCGTTCCAGAGACCACAGTATGTTACGTTAAGTCTATTTTTGTAGTTTTCAAGTGTATATTTATATTGACAGATATCCCTTATCATTTCTATTGACAACTATAATGCACCACATTAACTTATAGATGCCATCTGCAGTTCTTTAATTGAAAAATGAGGCCATTTTCAACATACTTTCCTGTGATTTAAAAAAACAAAACCTAATTGAGTACGCACATGGTTCATACGGATAGAAGTGACATCAAGTATGAAGATTTTTATCACATGTCACAGTTAGCTAGCATTTTGGTGCAATTATATGCACTAATTCTTAGTCACTGAGTGCGATTTTACTTCCTAATAAGGACTTTTGGCCAACCATTATGAGACGATAGATGACAGTGCGTTCAGCGTGAAATGCAGTGGATCCGCGCGTTCAAAATTACTGGGTTTGTAATATTTCATGTTTGAATAGGGGATGTACATTTTTCCAATGATAATGTTTATAGTTTTTGGCAATAATTTACATCGTTTTTGTTTTATAAATGACTCAAATTTGTGACGAAGAATGAGAATAAAAGATAAGATTTATTGTTTTGCCTGTCATCTACCGTCTCATAATGGATGGGAGTACATTATTTTGAGTAATGGGCGACTGTAGATGACAGGCAAAACAATTAATCTTATCTTTTATTCTCTAATTAGTAGTGTTACCCTATTAAGATTGTTGTACAACGCGATATAAGGCTTACTACTTACAATTGCCATCCAAAATGTCTTGAATAGGCCATGTCTATACCTCCATCCATGAACCCAAAACTATTGGCTGGTGACACCTGAAAAAAACCCAAGAAATTAAATATATTATAATGCTGCTATCATACTTGTGTACTTTGCAGCTTTGTCGCTGCGTGACATATATTTTTTGCAAAAACTTGCCGCTTCCGGTTGTCGTAGCGGCAAAGCTACATGTCGCTGAGATAATCAATATCGGCAAAATTTTGTCGCACGACAAGAATTTTTTAGTTGAACTGAATTCAAACTTTCAGAGCGACATGCAGCGGCAAATCTGAAAAATCAACAAAACTGCAAAGCTACAAAAGTGTGAAAGGAAGCAAGCGACAGAGCTGCCAAGCGACGTATAAGTATGAAAACAGCATTACTCTATAGAAGTTTAAAAGTTCATCTAGATTACACGCTGGCTAAATTGATGCAGCATTATGTGCATGTTAGTTGTTTCTCTGCCCGAAGGTACCCACAAATTACCTGGGTATTGATTGTGATAGGGGGAGGGATTTATGCAAAGCAGGCGGTCCTGATATTGAGGAACATGTCCAGGGTTATGACGGTGGCTTGATATGATCATTTGGACCAAGAATTGAGTCCGATCTATACTTTGATCAACACTAAATAGGCGGGTATTATGAGGCTTTTCTTCATCCGCAAGTAAACATAATCCCACTTACACGCGCATCGTAGACACTGATGCACGAATCGCGCGTACAACGCGCGCTGCATCTCCTGCAGTTGTGATGTGTTTATACTCATACACTTAACTGTATCAATTCACACTGTGAAGAGGCCAGCCTATTTGGTTTTGATCAAAGTATAGATGGGGAGGTCTTGTATTGGGGGTCGTGACTTAGGTGGTGACTTGGTGATAGAAGATGCCCTATCCTGCGGGTAAATCGGTGGATTTAGGAAGAGAATCCAACTATGACCAAGTTCCCACCAGGTTGCTGGGGGCACAACTGATGGATACATTATCTCATGTGCATTATGGTAATATATAATATGTGAATTGTGATGGCTCACCCCAAAAAGGGGGACTTTGCAACAGAACACTTTTCAAGAAACTGGTAAAAATAGGCAGCAGAGAATAAACAATAATAATAAGAATTTCCAACAGATTTTCTGTTGTAAAAATTGATCGCCTCGATCAGTTTCAAAAAGTAAAGCAACATTTTAAAGCTTAGAAAAGGCTGTAACAGATGAAATGATAAAACCAACATTGATATCATCTGCTAAGCCCCCCTATTAGGGTGAGCCATCACAATACATAACTTTTGTTGTACACTACTGATTGAAATGAAACAAACGGTATCTGAAAATTCTATTCATGGGCTATAAAATGCAACCTTTATACTTTCTGACTATCCGTTAAACCTGAGAAAATTACAAGCAAAGATTGTATGTTTTTTCTGGGACACCCTGTATGCTTCTCTTTTTACATTAGCACATTTGTTTCAGGTGCTAATGTCTTTCAAATCTATTATTTTTTATGCTTTTTACACATGGAATTAAAATCTCTTTCTAGTTTAGTTAACTATGATTATATTCTGTTATATTCAAGCAGATTCTATACTGAAATGTGTGAAAGACATCAACCATTGACACTTTTCTTATCAAGACTAGGTGTGAAAAGTTACACTTCCTTAACCCTAACCCTCCTCAGTCCAACAAAATCCAACAACACAAAATGTTGTTGGGCTTTGCCTTTGTTGGACGCTGTCACAAAGCAATATGTATAAAATGTGTTGGGTTTTGTTGGCTCCAATCTTGAAGCTGTGTATCATACAAGTTGGATTTTGTTGGATCAGGGCATTAAGTAGTATAATTTTTATGAGTCAACTCAACAGGATCCAACAGGTGATTTGTTGTGTTTTGTTGCATGGGGTCACTACGTACAAATGTAGCTTGTTGGATTTTGTTGGTTGAAGACACTATGATGGTAAAGCAGCAAAGCTTGTACTGATATGTAATGACTGCAACCAGGACGCATTCTAATATCAAAGTTGTTGGATTTTGTTGGATGATGACACCTTACTGAGAACATTAGGGTGGGAGTTAGTTAATGTTATCACATCTTGATATATGCAAGTCCCATTATTCATGAAAAGAGGTCTTTCAAACACTATACTGCTAATAACACAATGCATAATCAGAAGAGTGCATTATCCAAGAGAAGATATTGTATGTATCCCATCATGCATTGCTTCCTATGGGAAATTTTGTATAGGAAGTCATGTGAGTAGTTAGTGATGAAGCATACCCAAAATGCAAGATTACAACAATTAACTTTGATTTATGGTCATTTCATCACTAACTACTCACATTATTTCCTATATAAACAATCCCATAGGAAGCAATGCATGATGGGATACTCTTGATATCTGCTCTTGCATAATTTATCTTACTAGGGTCTACCTTCTCAGTTGGTTTCTTGCCAAGATGACTTATCATGTATCTTAAAATTGCAGCTTTTAACCTTCATTGAATTTCTTGTGAATCATGTTGTTAATTATTTCTTTACTTTTAGGCCCATATTCCAGAAAGTTGTTTAGCTAAACCATGGAGTAAGCTTATTTCCTTTCCAGGACAGAGTCGTTCAGGGGCCCCAGTGGCGAAGCCAGAAATTTTCAGTTGAGGGGGCAAACAGGGGCAAGACAATTTTGCAGGGGGGCGAAAGAGTTTTTGTTAAGATACAAAAAGGTACACCCAAACATTTTTCATGTAGCAAGTCATCCAAATTGTGCTAAAATTCATACAAATTCGTACAAATTTGGGGAAATTTTGAAAAACTAACCCATAAAAGGGTTAAATTTTGCATAGTTACATTACCTTTGTACTATATATTGAAACTCTGTACTTTTCTTGATTTCATTTGGTGGGGGGGGGGCGAGTGAGAATTTTTTCGGGGGGGGGGGGGGGGGGGGGGGGGGCGTTTTTTTTTTGGGGGGGGGGGGGGGGCTCCGACCCCCCACTGCCCCTCACTAGTAACGCCAGTGTAATCAGGGCAGGAACAGGATTGCTTGGATTTTCTAACCACCTGTATGGCAATTTTCTTGCCTACTTACGATTGCATCTGCAGCAGGTGCATTCTTGAAGATATCACCATCAGAAATCTGAAGCACAAAAAACAAATTGTCAAATTATGAACAGGAAGTAAAAATGAACTTGTGTGTTAGTGTTAAGGTGGCCTAGCACAGATGCGTGTCGGACACGAGTGAGCTGATATCAGCGGTGTTGGACACAATTTCAAAGTATTTATCCCTGGCTTTTAGCGTACTTTCTGGCGTACTGTATCTTGCGCTTTAATATAACGCGATCTTACACCTGCGTCATTTTTATATTCACGCATAAGACCATGCGCGTTACTCCTGATGACGCAGGGCTCGAAGCGCACAGTGCTTAAGGTGTTACTTATTGCTAAAAAAATGCCAATTTTTTGCTTTATTTGCTTAATATCTCAAAAAGTAAGTCGGTGACCATATTTTTTTATTACGTTTTTTTAAAGAACTATATAAGGACCAAAACATATGTGAAAAAGAGAGAAAAAAAATGAGCCGTTTTTTAATTATAAGTATTTTTGTCCGATTTATTTTGATTTCACCATAGAAGTCAATGGTAAAAAGTGGTAAAACATAGTGTTTTTGAAATGGATTTTTCTCAAAAACTAAGTCGTTGACCGGAGACCCCCATTTTTTTATTTCAGAAATGTGATCAGCACATATGAAAACACCATATATCAAAAAATTAGAAAAAAAATAGAGGAATTCTATCTGTGCTAGGCCACCTTAATAAGAGTATTGAAAAAATGTAAATATAATAAAACTCTTAATTATGTAATGTCTTTTCCAAGCCCAATTGTCATGAATTTGGTATGCATGGATAGAGGGGAAAGTACTAGTATTGTTACTTTGAACCACTTTGAACCACTTTATGGGAGACAAATTAAAATCATAGTGGAAAATGTAATTTTTCGCTAAACATGGGTTAATGAAGTTCCTATCTTGTGATCTTGTGTTGCAGCCATTTCAATATTCAATTGGAAGTCAAAACTGTCTGGAACCGGCAGTTGCATTGTTACAACAATAGCAACTATGTAGACCGGCAGTCCATGCGGACCCGAACCCGTATGCACCAAGAGGAGTGCAAAATACCACTAAATCGGTTGTTCCATTTAGGGGATGGGGGGCAGGCGGGTAAGAACAGCGGATAGTTCCCCTGCTTTGCACTGGTCAGTGAGGTCCCAAGTTCGATTCCTGGCCCGTTACTTTATATGCATTTTGTTTTCAGTCCCATGCTCACTTCTGCAGGTTTCTCTCCAGGTTACTATGGTCTTCCTACTGCATTCAAAAACTGAATGTAAAAACATCTTAGGGCGCGTTCTCACTGTGGTGTTTGGTACCAGGTCGTGGTACTCGATGCTACATCGAGCCCACTTC
>JXSR01S012005.1:24318-35999 GCA_000969725.1 Ophiothrix spiculata | reverse complement strand
GACATGCATGCTTTCTTATACTAATACATGTTGAATTAAATTCGACAATTCGAAATTCAATTCAACAATTGGCCATAACAGAAAAAGTAGGCTTCTTTGAGTCAAATCGTTTAGAGGGAATTGATATCTACCAAAACACTTTATAGTATTGCTTTAAGGTACATTTCGATATGGCGGGTCACAAATATGGATGTTGGACACGTAATCTATTTGATCAAACATAAAAACATTAATTTCCGTTAAGTTCTCGCTACTGTGGCCATTCGTGTACACAAGATATACAGATGGATTGTCATCAATGTATTTTTACATTTTAAAACAACACATCACGGATGTTACTTTATACCTAAATCTCAACGGGATTTAATTTCTGGTAAACGGAAAATAACAGTTCGTCGATGTTATGAGACGATTCGTGTGCTCACGGATAAAGGAAGTGATGGATGCCTTATGTGAGTCGTTATCTTCGAGTTACATAACATTGGAATAGTGTCAAAATGCTAAATAAAGGAGCTTAGAACTTTTGAAAACTACATGTAACAATAGCAACGCTTTTGTATATTCAGTGTTTGTAACAAGCAAGAAGTAAATGACTCAGTGACTATTGTGTGAACTTATTCACTTTTTTCTTTGCATTCACTGTTGTATAATTAAAAGTGTTCACCCGTATAAAATAAAACTTTTCTTATTTTATATGGTACACTACGCTACCAAACTTGCCCAATAAATAAATAGTGCTTAATGATTATCTTATATCTTGGTAAGGGGTGCTTCAAATCTCGACCGGCGGTTGCCTGTCGGTTCTGGGCGGTTCAACCGGAATAAACAATAGCCAATCGCCCAGAACCACCCAGAACCGGCAGACAACAAACGATTGAAAATGAGATTTACGTTAGCGTCAAATAAGATTTACGTTAGCGTCAATGTTAGCGTGTGTTTAGCAACGTATTTAGTATTTGATAAAATATTTGAAACTTGTCCGACAATCACGCCACGAACAAATCAAATTACTAACTTAAGTTTCACAAATCTAAAGATTATTAACGTTTATATTGTTAGATGAACTCTAAATCTTTAAAATGAAAAGTGGATAAAGATACTTCTTAGATCAGAACCTAAACTCCTGAAAATGTCATTGTAACTGACAGCACCAACAAGCGTGAATGTATGATACGTATTTGTCAGCCTAGATCTAACGTTGGTTACGAAATACCCACAAGGATTACAGTCATTGTATTAATACATTTCAAATCGCACATCACGGATGTTACTTAATCTCAATGTCAATTTTTCCGGAAAAAAAGGTAAGTAACATTTGTTGGACAAAAGATGTCCTTTGTGATTCGGTATTTGCAAGTTATGAAATAAGAAATAGAAAAGGTCTTTACGGTCGGAAATTAATCACTGCTACAGAAAAAGGCTCCCCTTGTTTTGTTTTGTTTTTCCTAAACACATGCTTAGAGATATGTATCATTTATGTGAATTATAAAGTTGTCAATGCAGATATAAATATGACCAATGATCCGAATAATAGAAATATCCTCAGTTTTAATAAAAGAATAGAACATCCTAAAATTTACTGAGTAAAAATATCACACATAATAGTATCCAGCCATATAGAACACTAGGCCCCGAAAAGAATAATCACTGCAGTGAAAAATATATTCAACACACTTGAACAAAGCAAAATTATAATCAAATAAAGGAAGATTTTGAAATTCACACGATGCAACAAAAATATAGTTATTTGTCAGAGGTTTAACAAATTCAAACTTATTAGGCTAAAAATATAGTCAAAACACCGAAAATTCATATTACCTATAAAAGCCCAAACGTGTTATAAGAAACTACACTGTTATATCTTAAATTCAAAATGAGAACAAAATAGTCCAAAACTCACATATTCATTAACACATTTTGACACTAACACGCAGGAAGCGAACGTTCAACACATTGTTGTGAATATACAACTCCTGTCGTCTGTGTAAAAATTTTGAATTGGAATAAAACGAAATATAGAATTTATCGCGTTTGAAGTCTGTATTAGTTTTCATTAAGCTGGATTCTTGATAAACATTTCTGCTTCGGGTACTTTTTACATTTTTCAAGGCCTACAAATTGTTAAAATACTTTTTGAAAAATTTCTTTATATACTGCTTTTTTGCCAGTCTGTGGCATTCAAATGCAGTATACCGAAGTTAACCGACAATTGAAAAGTTCCTAAAACAGGGCAAAACAGCTAATCGCATGGAAAGGTAATTAAATGTTTGGTAATGCCAAGACAGGGCACAGAAGTCTCCAACTTTGTAAGTCTGACTTGTGGTCGGGTATTTATTGAAGGTATTTGGATTTTAATTTCAATTTATTTGTGAAGCATGCATAATTTGTATAGGTGTGCGTGAATTAAATTGGGTCAAAAAACCTCTTCGTGACGTTAGTCTGGATGAAAACATTTCTTGATATAAATCAATACACTCCCACAAACACCCAACACACACAAACCCCTCACCGACACACAAACACACCCCAACACACAAAAGTACTTTAAACAAACCTAGTTAGATATACTGTCTTTGAAATGAAAAATATTCTTGATCTTATTTAGCCATTAGATGATTAAAGTTAGAATATACAGATAAGATATACGATATGTTTTAAAGGCAACACAGAATTTCAGACAGAGATTTTCCAGGTATATGATTAAATCTCGATAAGAAAGAAAATTGCCAATATTGTAACCAGCTTGAAATTTAAGTGCTATCGAACACATAGCACACGTAACATGCGACCTTGGGTCATTTAAGCGTTCTGATTAGTATTTTCTGAGTGGCGGGGGCCAAGCATCTGTTTCCCCTGAATGACATGAGACTAAAAAAGACAAAAGTACACCCACATTTTTGGACGTAGGTTTTGAAAACTGACAAGCAAAAAAATGCCTCGCAAGCACACAGACAGGGCTTTTCAACGGTTTAAAACAAAACATTGTGATGTTAATACCAAATCATTGTGGAAAATGTTGAATAATCAAGATGCGAAAGCCTCGTGTATTAAATATTGGGAAACAGGAAATTAAATAACGACAACTAGGAAAACATTTTCCTTTCAAATAAAGGACAGAAAAACAATTTAACTGAATTGATATTTTTGCAATTGTAAATCCGAAATAATCTACTGGCAAACTAAAAAAGATTCCCAAGAAATGTATAATTTGTATGCTCAAGTAATTAAGAAACAAGATGACATTTTATCAAATACAAAATTTAAGAACAAAGTTACTTAAAAATGATATGTGTCACATATATGCAAAGTATATTGGAGAATAGTATCTTATAATAAACTACGATATAAGAAAAACTAGGGTAGGTCCAGGTAATTGAAGACCGCAGGTAATAGGAGACTATTAGCCTGATCTTGTCTGACCATGTGTGACAGGAAAAGTGGCATTGCGGCATTTTTTTTTATTTCAAGTCCCATGAAATACAAACAACGTATTTAAAAGGCTGTCAAACATTTTTTGTTGAAAATATCATTTGAAATTAAATAGGGTAAGAAATGTCCATCCTAAAAATGCTCTGATATAAAAAAAAATATTTTACTTTTTACAAAAGATCAAGTAAAAATAAATGAAGAGTATTCAAAAAGAGTTTGTCATTGTTCATGTTTATGTTAACTATGCAAATGGTCTTCACTGTCTCAAATTACCTGCACCTACCCTATGAGAAAGAACAGTGAAATACAATAATGTGTAAATAAACAAGAAATATATTTAATAGTTAAAACCTCTTTGAGGTCAAAAGAGAGGATAAAATTACTTTAAAATCAACAATCATACATTTGAGATAAAATGTAGGAATTTGAATGACTGTGGAGATCGGTATAAACGAATTTGGTGGAAATCATAAAATTGTGCTTGTGTCAATTTGTTTCTACATGTCCTTTCTTGATTCAAAGTTGTTTTCATGAGTTTTCAAATCCATGTGGAATCATGGCTTATGCTTTAATATGTTATTGAGTTTCCACAAACTTGTAAAAAAAAGCCTTAAAATAAATTAAAAATAATCAACTCCTCAGATATTGTCGAACATGCTGTAATTACGTTACTAGGAAGACGACATTACTATCAGAACAATAATCAAATAATTTGGTGGTTACTTTAGAGCACGTTCAATGCATTGAATTGATCGGTCACACACGCATTTGATATTTGAAATTTCCCCATGGACCCCACATGAGAAAATCAACGTGTACGATTACATCATTGTCTAAAAAGTATATGTGACCGTCCATCTTCAACCAGCTGTAAAGTCGGTCCCTGGTCATTTTCACTGTTTCATATATCTGCAAACCCCATGTCATATAAGCTTTAAAATGCCAACTCGTTGACCTTTATCCGATATGTACAAGTCCAGATAAAGGTGAGATAAAAGCATTCAAAAAACAGTAAGCTATATACTTTCTGTTGATGTTCCTACTAAGATGGGGACTTTTTTAATCTTTGCTTGTATACTCTTACTCTCAACATTAATCATTTGAAAGTTGTTGTTTTTTCCCACCAAGGACGCACATGGAACTTTGGTGACTTTTATTTTGTTTTTTCTTTTTTTGTAACACATAATTCACATGAAAAAATAAATAAAACATTTCACAATACAAAGACATTAGCCATCAATAGGTATTCAGTGCATCAAATATATGTTAACTACCAAAAATAAATTTACAAAGCAATGTACTCATCATGCATGTATGCATGAAGTACAAAAGCGTAACATTTACATGTAGAAGCTCCCTGATGTAAATAAATCGCATTCAAAAAATCAAGAGCGACTTACAATTGAGTGAGTCTCGTCAAAGGTCCCCACTTTTTATAATGAGAATGTTCTTTTTCTTTTTTAAAAGCAATATGTTTTTCCACTTTTTCCATAAAAAATTGAATGTTGTTCATACTTTCTTTCTTTCAATTAATTTAAAGAGGCTACAATTGCTCGATTTATAATAACATCTGCTTGCATAAGAAATATTAATTTTTTGAAAAGAAACTGATAAATATTTTGTTCTCTATCAACAACAACCACATACCCTTTAAGGATAGTGAACTTAACCTACGGCGTTGTATTTGATATTCTACTCATGATAGTATGGAGGTGTCTTTTCATTTGTTACAATGACTGAACAGAGTCTTAAGGAAGTCGTGATTGTATCCCATTGATGAGCAATAACGTGCATAATGGTACTCTATATACCTCATGAAAGGTATAATGTCTTCCCCGGAAGCAGCCAATAACCGTATGATAAAAACACCGACACGACTCTCGGTTAGAACATTACCTGCAGTAAATGTTATACCTCTCTAGATTTTTAGTTTAGTGCATACCGATGTAATGAAATTAATGTTTTTCCTCACTATCTAGGATGGGGCCCATGACCGTAGTGTCTCTCTTTCTGATGTACATGTATAAAGAATAAAAATGCTGGCGTATTCATGTTATACTACAACTCTAGTGATTTTGTTTTGTTATCGTCACTGTACTTTTTTCAAGTTATATATTTGATGTGTGTGGTTTGCGTCTTTTGGATGTGACGTGTGCGTAGATCACACATTTTAAATGTGTCTTTCAATGTCAATGTAAAATTTGAAATGTATGTAATAAACGTATTATTATCTGATTGTAAAGTCTGATGTTAGCAACGTTTTAATGTAAAAAAATGCACAAATTGGCTAGTGAGCCACCATGCTATTTTCTAACAAAATTGAATCTTAAATCTTGAAACTTGAAATCCATTTTTTTATAATAAACAATCACATGCATCGTGCTAAGGATGTGTGACGACACCTTACTATTGTATTTATTTTGTTTTGATATTGCAATACCGTATGTTTACATTTTCACTGATGAGTTAAATGAAGGAGTCATGAATAGACACTTGAGCTCCTCGTGACCCTATTTATCTTAACGAGAAAAACATGGGTTATGCATGAAGTCCCCATGTCGCTCGTGAATGTACAGCGTCTCATGATCTGATCTAAGTATTTTGAGCTTTCAAACCAGAAAAGAAACCGATGACTCCCCATTATAGACCCTAAAGTGACGCTGTTTACTCGGCAACTTGGAAAAAAAAGAGAGAAAACAAAAAGATATTAAGGTATATTCAATGTAAAGTATGAATTTATTTCCTGTTGAAATTATTTGTCCATCTGTTTACATACATGTTTAATCAGCAGAAA
Organism: Ophiothrix spiculata; assembly: GCA_000969725.1. Taxonomy (NCBI): domain Eukaryota; kingdom Metazoa; phylum Echinodermata; class Ophiuroidea; order Amphilepidida; family Ophiotrichidae; genus Ophiothrix; species Ophiothrix spiculata. Next base: position 29,776 of record JXSR01S012005.1, on the reverse strand, counting down.
AATTTGAATCAATCATACTTGTTTAATCATGAAAAAAGAAATAGTTTCCACTGCATTTGTTGAAATTCGAACCATGGCCTCTTGCACGAATTAATCATGCATTACGAAACACAGGAACTTCCACTGAGCTATCCTGCCAGCCTTGAGATATTAGAGTGAAATGAAGAACATATACAGAGTGGTTCAAAACCTATGTCCAAGGTCATTTTTCAGATTGAAACTGTACCTGAAACAATTTCAGTGTGTAAAGGCATCATCTGGGATATGTTTGAAAGCATTCCTAAAATATTCAAGGAACTTGAAGATAATTCATATGTAAATCTTGCTTCAAAATGTTTTTTCCATGAGGGCTTCCCTTTATTTTGTCTTCTACGTATTAACGTTGATTTGCAATGCGTTCATGAGCTGTAACCTGCATTTGTTGTACGTTTTGAGTTGCAGGTATTTCTTTGCTTTATTCTCTTGACTTAGGAGCACTTAACATACTAAAGAGAAATCTCCAATAGACACAGATAAGTAACGAAATCCAGAATAGTCCAGCTATTCTGTTGAAAAGTAGCTAACTGAGGCCATAAACGAAACAAACATCAAACAAGACCCGTCATATCGAAAGGTACCTTAAGGTCGGCAAAATCAAAATTGATTTTTTGGTCTCATCTGAGAGCTGAGATTTTAAGCTTTAAAATGACACCTTGCTTTTGTTTATTGGATGTTCGGTTGGGAAGTTACACCCAAATTGGTAAAAGGCATCGGGCTGATTGGGAAAACTATAGTTCTGAGAAAATCGAGTTTCAAGTTTTTGTACTTTCTAAATCTTGAATGAAGAGAGGATTTTTAGCTTGGTTTTTAATAAATTTTTCTTATGTTTTGGATGTTGGAACCTGGTTAATATGATAGAATACACTTCAATGATAACCTTTCTGATGAAACTAGAAATTCGACCTTGGACGTGATTTTCGACTATGCTTACTTCAATGGCCCGTATCTCGTAATGTACTATGCCGGTATTAAGGTACCTTTCGATATGACAATCCACATATGAGCTTTCGTACTTCACAATTATGTTGCTGTCAAAATCAATAAGCTGCGGTCGGGGCTATATTATCTAAAATTATGTTCAGCTACATTGTTCAAATCAATATTTGTGCATTATATCACTTCAATCAGATAAACTTGTGTAACACCACCTGCATAGCAACATGTTGGGTACCACATGCATTGCAAATCAATCATAGCATGTCAAAGAAATGCTGATTGCAAAGACAAGGACCAAGAGGAAGATAAGAACCGAGGGAACAGTCGTGGACAACTCAATTTTAAGCAAGATTTTCGCAGGGAATTGCATCTTGACACCCGATGATGTAAATTACATCAAACTTATAGAGATGATTCATATCATATTTCCCAATGACGCCTTTACATTCTGCGATTGATTCCCGGTGATTGATTGAGGTACAATTTCTATCATAAACGTGGATTTGAACTAAAACTAAGATTTTTGAATCACCCTGTACGATACAATTTGCATTACAATTGTTTTTCATAAAAATGAAATTTTTTGCCTCGATTTAATGCTTAATTTTTGTTTAATTTTATTAGACGGATACATAGAAATGTAGATATTAAAAAAAGGAAATACAAAGCTCAAGAGAGAGAATCTCAAAGACGTGGTGTTCATTGGCAGGCAAAACAGCGCGAGCTCACGACATTAACATTCAAAATCACCACCGTATATGTATACAATATTACTTGTAAGTCAAAGAGAAGTATCAAGACTACAATCTGTCAAAATTTGAAAACAAACTGATTGCTCGAACATTAATATGAAATTATGAATTTTCGGTGAAAATGTGTTAACGTTTTCGAAGTAGTCTGTTGACGCCATTGTAAACTTGATACTGGACGTGAAATCATTAGTAATGGTTCATATATAAACTAGAGACTCTATTTCTTATGAACGCCAAATATTGTGATATTCTGACATTGTGTAAGTAGGAAAAATTGTGCAGTTGACATAAAATTTCTACCGTCTCGTTCGGGAAAAAAAATCTGAAGCCTTAAGTAAGCTTTATATTATTCAATATGATTATAGAACAATGTTGAGAGTAATATATACCTCTATTCATTTGAAAATAATTACAACATAGTAACAGAGATGACACTGAGCTCAAAACAAGGCCAATTACGTAACGTGTAACGTAAAATGTGGACAAAATCGAGAACGTACGATGAAGAATGCTGCACAGCTTGTACCCGATTAAGCGTAACACACACAAAGGACGATGTCATGATTTATCGATATTTGAGAAGGATTATTCTTTGTGTGTTCTCGTTAATTGGAGGCACTGATCACGTGATCAGCGAAGAAACGTTAACCAGCGACCGTTGAGAAATAGTAATAAAATGAGCTATGAGGTAAATGGGGATAAAGTGTTAGGGGCCTGTAATTACCAACACACATGAATGTTAGATACGTAATCTACTTGAACCGACAAGAAGACGTTAATTTCCGTTCAGTTCTCGCTACTGCGGTCACTCATATACCATCTATTATACAAGATATCCAGATGGATTATCATTTATAATGTATATCACGGATGTTACTTTATACCTAAATTTCAAAGGGATTTTATTTCGGGAAAAGGAATAATACATTCGACGATGTTATGAAACGATTCGTGTGGTCACGGATAAAGTAAGTGATAGATGTCTTATGCATGCTTATGTGAATCTTTATCTTCAAGTTACATCAGAACGGGAAAATGTCAAAATATCTTAACATTACAGCAAAGAAGCATAGAATTTAAATCTACATGCCGTCGAGTTACATAACATTGGAATAGTGTCAAAATGCTAAATAAATGAGCTTAGGTCCGTATGCACAAAAGTGGTTTAAGATTTAGACCGTTGTGAAAGTAATATTGATCCCCAAGAAATGGCAGTCTGCCTTCCATACACCAAAACAGAATAAAGTGTGAAAGTAATGTTGCGTGAGAGCTGTTAGCCTAGACTCTTCTGTACAACCCCGGCAATAACATTCCTGCTACACCGGGTTTAAAGTTAAACCAGGTCTGAGGCAAAATTACTACTGCCATAAAAGGACCTTTGATAACATATGACAATATTGGTCATGGATAATATTTTTAGTTGCGAGACAAAATTTGAGTTAAACCAGGTCTATTTTTAAGCCTGGTGTAACTCTTAAACACCTTTTTGAACATACGGACTTTAGAGTTTAAATCTACAAGCAACAAATATATTGCTTTAGCACATTTAATGTTATGTAAGATTTGTGACAAGGACAAGGAATAAATGACTCATTGACTATTGTATTCAGTTATCAGTTCAGTTTTTGTAAGCCATCCTCTCCAAATGGTCTTCAAGTTTTTAAAATTTCAAGTGAAAGTTTCTTTAAACTCTTTATTGATTGTTAAAAAGAAAATGGGAATACTCTTTGGTTATAAATTTTACAGGGAGATCGGGCAGCCTTAAAGAAGAGTTTCTATAAATCTCAAGTATAAAGAACTACATTACATTCCTTGGGAATAATGTGCTCAGGGTATTCAGTGGGTTCCTTTGATTTCAAAGAGACAGTTTTAAAAAAATTATGGTACTACCAAACCTGCGTTGTAAATAAAATATGCATAATGTCTTATTTGGTATGAAAAGTATGGTCACCATTATCGTAAAACGTTAGCTGTCGTGTTTTGCAACGTCTTATTAGCTGATGAATTACTTAACACTTGTCCGACAATCATGCCACGAAAAAAACAACTACCAACTTGAGTTTCACAAACCTAAAGAGTGTTAACGTTTTTAAACAGTTAGATGAGCGTTGAAATGTTTTAAATAAAAAGTGGATAAAATTATATCTTAGATCAGAAGTTAAACTGCTGAAAATGTCATTGTATCTGACAGTAATGCTTTTATTCATTGTAGGATAATCACCAACAAGCGAATGTATGATACGTATCTGTCAGCCGAGATCTACCGTTGGTAACGAGATACCCACAAGGATTATAGTCATTGTATTTATACATTTCAAATCGCACATCACGGATATTACTTTATACCTTAATCTCAGTGTCAATTATTCCCGGCAGAAAAAGGAAAATAACATTTATTGACGTTATGAAACGACTCATACGGGTTTTAAAAAAATACAAAAAAGTATCCTTTGTGATTCGATATTAATTTGCAAGTTAAGTAAATAAGAAATAGAATAGTCTTAAACGAAGCTTCTGTTACAGCTGCAGAAACGGCTTCCAGTATTTTTTTTCCTCAATACGTGATTAGGGATATGTATCATTCATTTGAATTTTAATGTTGCCAATACAGGAGCAATAACATATCCTACGTTTCCAGAACGTTAAGAATACTCTCATTTTTGTCTTGAAAGATGTTCCCGAACAACAAAAATATCCTGAGTTTTTAGTGACTTTCCTTTAAGAATGGAACATCCATCAATTTTCTGAGCATATATATTAATTTGATATATACTACAAATTATTCAAATGAAAAGCATTTTATTGCAGACATCTAACAAATGATACGAATTGACTTTCCGATCTTCAATGAGTAACACTTGAAGATAATCGTGATTGGATATCCCAATTTCAGGGTAGTAATATATATGTGATGGCTCACACCGAAAGGGGGGGATTTTGCAGGTAATATTAATTTATATTTTATCATTGCATCTGTCAAAGAATCTTATAAGCTTTAACAAAACACCTTACTTGTTGAAATGATCAAGGCAATCAAAATCTTACAACAGAAAATCTGTTTGAAATATTTCTTATTTCTATTGCCTATTTTCACCAGTTTCTCGAAAAGTGATTTGTCGCAAAGTCCCGCCTTTTCTGGGTGACTCATCACTTTTAATAGCCTTGGAACCCATGGATCTCTAGCTCCCCGAAAAGAAACTATCCATGCAGAGAAAAATGTATTCAACACTTGATCAAATCATAAAGAAGAGTTTGAAATTTCTAGACTTGATTATTGCAATAGCTTGTTTATTATTATATCTGCCAAAGACATTAGCCGTCTGCAGAGATTGCAGAATAATGCTGCCCGTCTTGTTTATGCAGTTGGAAGAAGAACTGAGGCTGCGCCACTACTTTTAGAACTAAACTGGTTGCCAGTGAGGCAAAGAATTGTTTTAAAAATTGTTTTTTATGTCTATAAGGCTTTTAACAACCTAGCCCCACCCTATCTGGCTGAACAGTTTTCTGTGTATGTTCCAGCCCGTGCTTTACGATCCTCCATGGATACAACTCGTTTGGTTGTCCCAAAGACAAACCTTGCCATTGGATATCGTAGTTTTGCAGTCTGTGCAGCACGAGCTTGGAACGATCTTTCACCACTGTTACATGCCCCTGAATATGTAATTTATTATTACCATAAGTCAAACATAATATTTAAATGGCCATTAAAGAGAGTGGCACACGACCTTTGT